>CANXYI011117538.1:0-17862 GCA_948208565.1 Hura crepitans | reverse complement strand
CAAGACAAAGGGTTAGAAATGATGGAATGAGAATGGGCATGAATACATGAAATGCTGATGTATGCTGATGTGTATAACAATAATCACAAGTGAGAGCCTTTCAACCTTATCACTTCTCACATACAAGGTCTTATGCTCTTTTCTGGGAGGGCTTACCTATGGGACATTAGGGGCTCTGATAGGTTTGAATAATGAATGACAGGTAGTCGAGCATTATTTCTCTCATACAAAAGAGCGCATGTAAGATATTTGGCCTGTATACATTGGATATGTTCAATCAAGTCAAAATGTGGGGTCTAGCCCATTCTAGTTAGAAAAGGCCCAATAGGTTCGACAACATTTCGAGATGACTAAGTTATATTTCATGTATATTGGCTGACATAGCATACAATGCATCATTAACTGGGGTACCTAAGGGAAATTGCTATTAGTCATTACATGGGCTCAGGGTTTGGTTGTGCCAATTATTATCATCCAAGCATGGTCCTTCCATAATGGGTCTATCTCATCATAGGCATACGTATGATTGATTCACTATTTCATATACCTTATAGGCACGAGGCTTGAATTTGATGCCACCTCTAACAATCTTCTAATTTGAGTGAAATTAGGTTCATGCTTCGAAATGACATCAGTGTACAAAAGGGATGCCTAACTTGTTCTAAGGCTCTAGCATGTGATGTAATTTAGAAAAAGAATAACATCATAAATTCAAAGTATGAATTTTTATATTAATTTGAGGTACTTTCAGAGCATGGTCTTATGGTATCCCTAGTGGAGTTGCCACTATTCATGTTCCTTATGTTTTCCTTAGGCCGATCAAACCAAAAAAGCCAAAGACTCGACTTAAGCCTCACTCTTTGAGTCTCAAAAGATAAAAAGGAAGATAGAGGAATCTAGGGCTACTCCTATTTGATTAGCCTAAGAGGAGCGAGTTGGGTACTATAAGGTAGGAGTCGCCACCGACCAAAGTCGAGAAATACCTTGTAGGGCCAAAATCAAAGTGTTTTAGAACCTTACTCTTATTTATACCACAAATTAATATGAAAATTCAGTTTGAATTTATAATATTATTCTTTTTATCAAACAAAATTTTGCAACGAAAGTAAATCACATATTCACATATGAGAATTACAAAATATATTAATAGAAAAATAAATAGGTGCTTGAAATTGAAATATCAAACATAAAATTGGGTAGTTGATTATCTTGAGAACTTTGGTTCTCGTATGCTAATTTTGAAAAATAGATTTTATTGTATTGACTTTTATTTGGAAGATTGGTTTGAGAACTTTGGTTCTCGCATGTCCATTTTAGAAAACGGATATTATCGTTGTAGCTTTTATTAAAAAAATCAAAATTTATTTTATTAGCAAAACACTAATTTATTGGGTATATATATGATTTTTGATTATTATTCATTTTTAATATGCAAAAAATCATTTTTTCTAGCTAATGGGTGTTCATGGAATATTCGGGATTGAGATTTAAAATATCATACATAAAATCGGATGATAGATTTAATTTGAGAACTTTGGTTCTCACATGTTGATTTTAAGAAATAATTTTTTTTATTATTGTGACTTTTATTAAGAAAAATAAAAACTCATTTTATTAGTAAAACACTAATTAATTAAAAAAAATTTTGGTTATTTTTCCAATCACGTGAAAAATCTTTTTCTAATTATTACAACATTCGTGGAATATATATAGGGAAATAATCTGATAATAAAAAATATATCACATGGCAATTACCTAAAATACATTCTAACTAAATAAATAATAAAAATAAAATTACATTTTGGGACACCTAAAATACAATCTAACTAGAAATAGGCGACAATAAAGGAAATAAGCAGAAAAACACACAGAACACAGAATAAAATAGACAACAAAAAACAATGGGTTATTAAAAGATTACTTCATCGAGATTTAATGAAGTGGCCAAAAAAATAACATTCGGATTCCAAATAATCGAACAACTCGCATCACAACAACATAAATAATATATTAGTATGCGAAGCAAAAAATAGACAAACACACAGGAATAAAATAAAAATGGATAATCACATAAATATATAAAAAAATATTGCACAAATAAATTATCACATCTAACTAGTAGATGGATAAAGCAGAAAGAAAAATGAAAACAACAAAAATGATAGAAATAATATATTTATATGCGAAGCAAAAATAAATAAATAGATAAAAAATAAAAAAAGGACAGTCACACAAATATAGAAATATTGCCCAAATAAATTATCTTATCTAACTGGTAGATGGATAAAGCAAGAAGAAAAATGAAAGTAGTAAAAATGATAGAAACAATATATTTGTATGCAAAGCAAAAATAGACGAGCAGACAGGAATGAAATAAAAATGGACAGTCCGACAAATGTAAAAAAAATATTGCACAAATAAATTATCACATCTAACTGGTAAATGAATAAAATAGAAAGAAAAATGAAAATAATAGGAAAATGGGTCAGTTGACACACCGAGTATATTTGCCTTCAGAAAAGATCTCAACTAGGCCGAAAAATCATGCTTAAATCTTCAAAAAATCCAAAAAATGGTGTTGAAAGAGTGTATTTTTGCCTTTTTAGTGTATTTTCTCTCTCATCAAAATGACTAACCTTGCTAAGAACAAAAACCCATTTGGTTTTTATACATACTTCCTGAGGCTAAAAATGGCCATTTTTGGCTCAAAATGACCAAAACAACCATTTTGGCCGTTTCCTTGTAGAAAATAGCTTGTTTTGGCCAAAACAGTCAAAACAGCTATTTTGGTGATTAAAACAACCGTTTTGGCCCGAGAACAGTCATTTCCCTCACGAAAGCGGCCCATTTTGCCAAAATGGCTATTTTCTCTAAGAAAACAACTATTTTGATTTTTTTTATTTTTTAAGGAAAATTTTGAGATCTTCTATTCAAATGTAAAAAAAACCCCTTTTATTAGGTTTTTTTGTCCTTTTCATCATCATTAGGCAAACTGAACATGAGAGCCCTAGAGACCCAGTGTCTACAGTCCTTAACCCATTTTTTTATTTTTGATATAAGTAGATTAAGGTATTCTAAGAATAGCCATAGTTTTAGATTTCAATATGGAGCTCTAGATAATTTTTGAGAATTTTTCTAAGAGGAAATATTGTATGTTTAGGTGCTAAAGATTCAAGTGAGGGAAGCCAAGTTATCAAGCCTTAAAGTGGTGGGAAAAAGTGTGTTTTCACATGCTAGGTATGTGGAATAGACTATAATTTAATATGTCTATGTGTTTGCCATAATTGAGTGTGTTTATATTGTATGGAAATGCTTGATTATGGTGTATGCATGGTGACAATGTAAAATAGTGTTATGACAATGTTAATGGCATTAAAATAATAGGTTTGGAATATTAAAGTGGGAAGAAATTCACATAAATATATATGTCCATGTCTTGGCCGAAGTGTGTATATAATGGACTATGGTACACATACATGCTTATGGCTTGTTAGGTGAGGAAATGGCAAGGTTATGAAGTATATAAACCATAATTAGGAATGAACATTAATAGTAGCATATTTGGAATGAAATTGTGGTGAATCAGTAGCTTAATGGTATAAGTATCAAATGACTTGTAAAATGGCATGATTTTGTACCTTATGGTGTGACTATGGTTTATGAATAAATATGTAAAGGAAATGATGAAAATTGGAGTTGGCATGGGTTGGATTTGGAAAGGCGTGAAATATGGAATTGACTAAATGAATAGTGTTAGTTGCATAAAATGACCATCTGAATAGTAACTTTGTGACCATAGGCAAATTGTGGTATTTTGTGCGCTACATAATATGGCATGTCACATAGGGACATAATAGACTTAAGAATAAGTAATAATAAGAGTTACAGTCTAATTTTGTAAGTGGCCAATTAGTTAGACACCCACTGGATGGGTTGACCGGTCAATTAGGGAGGTAGCAACTGCTAGGTGGTTTGTTCCTCTTAGGGCCACTACTATATGTTGGATGTGACGGGTTCAGTCACTAATGTTTTAAGATGAACCTGGCACATTAAGGTATTAGGAGGTCCACCTAAGCTAATCCTTGCTACCCATTTGCTGTCTATGGATATTAGGAGGTTCCATAGGGCTAATCCCTACTATCCATCTACGATTGTTGTTGATGTGACTAGGGATACTAGGAGGTCCCACGGGGCAGATCCTTGCTATCCCATTTGTAGATATTGGGAGGTCTACGGACTGATCTCTGCTATCTGCCAGTCCAGTATTAGGAGCTCTACAGACTGATCCCTGCTATCGAGTGAGGTAGGTGCAGCTGCCGAGGTCTAAAATGTGGGCCACTACACAGGATAGTTCTTGTTAACCAATGTTTTAAAGTGTTGTCTATTTGTCATAGACCTATATCATAATAAACTAGACTAAGAGATAAGTAAGTAAACTGAACTTAATAATAAACTAGACCTAGAAGAATGAGGAAATTGTTATGTGGATTGGGTGTTACATGTTGTATGTATGCATGATTATGACATTATATTTGGTCTATTCCACCACTGAGTTTTATACTTAACATGTTAGTGTTCCGATGCATAGGCTAAAGATATTAAGAGACAACCAGCTTCAGATGACCACTGTGTAGTTACCTTCGAGTCTGTTAGTATATTTTGCTTTTCTTTTTGAGTTATGGTTGTATGCACTCATGTGTATTAAGATTGTGTGGGTTATAGGATGTAAATAGAAACTAAAGATGACAAACTTATGTGTATGTACAGTTTTGTCTATTAATGTTAATCTGCCTATTTATATCTATGTGTTGATGGGTCTAAGACCCTATGTTCTCTGACATGTGTGATGCTGTATGATGTTGATTGGGAGGACTAAAAGGGTCCAATGATGAGGAGTGATGGTGAAATGCCTTTAGAAGTGATTTCTTTACAAGTTTGATTTGGGATTTGTTACTCGGGTAGCCGTTATGCTACCCGATTATCTGTGAATATCTGGTTGTCTTAATTTAGGGTTTTAGCAGACTAAAATAGGCAATAATAAAAGGATAAATAACTAAGAGGTCATAATGGGTAGTCTAGGTTAAAGTTTGTCAAACTTGGGTAGAAGTTAAATGAAAGGCCCTCAGGGAAATCCAATGATGGGTAACCTCACGATAAGTAGCACACCTTCTTTATTTCCTATAAAAATGGGCAGGGGGTGTTACACATCATGTTAGTAAGTGCAAGTATCTTCTAACTTGAGATCACCAAAGTTATTTTAAGTATAAAAGGGTTTACTTTAACTCTAGTGCTGTTATTATACCATCATGTATACATAGCTAGGAGGCTGGGTATAATATGAGATACGTAAAGGTAGTTGAGTGATCAATAAAGATTTAACCTCCCTTGATTATAATGGGGAGTTCATCTCACAAGTCATATATATCTTTATTTAAAGAATCTCTATTCAAAGTAGAATGGAAGTGTGAATGAGATTCACAAGGGCATTTTGGAAATAAAGATTTAGATATTAAGATTGACATGTTTAGGGCATAATTAGACATACTTAATTAATCATTCAGTCGACACAAGTCCTTACTCAAACCTAAACAAGATAAAGTATAGTGAAAAGATTAATTATAGAGTAACTGTATACCAAAGGCTTAAGTTAAACCACTTGACTTTGCAGCACATTTATAGTCTTGATGTGTGCCTAGACACCTCTCAAGAGTTGTAAATAAGTAAATTATTAATTAGGAATTAATTATAGGCTTAATGAGATTGAACTATAAGAGTCCAAGTTAGATAAGGACTCCAATTATCTATGTATTACCAATATGGTTTAGAAACTCAAAGGGTCTCACACTTATAGAATTGAAATGATTATCAATTTTTTTTTATATTTCAATGATCTAAGATATTACTGAAAGGAGAAGAAATAAAAAATAAAAAGAGAAATTGAGCTTGGAGCCCAGTTGACCCAATTTGACATTTTTAAGTGTTAAAAAGGTCTTGGGCCTTAGAGGCTTGTTTAAGTGGGCCTTTTAAATTGATTTTTATTAGAACCTTTAAGGATTAAAAGGAATATAAATCATGCTAGTGGTTGATTTAAATTGAGGTCTAGAAGACCCTCAGAAGGAAGCCTATAATAAGCTTTACTATTCAATGCACATAGACCCTATTTACTAGGCTTTGTGTGATGCAAAAAAAGGGCCAATTTATGGGCTTCCTTAAGCATGATTTTGGTTTAATTTTAACCTTAAAGATGGTTATTTCAATATAAATAGCATTGTTAAATCAACCATAATAAGTGGCAACTAAATGGACAAAAAATTCACACATACTCCATATGAATTTTTGGATTCACCTATTCTTCTTCTTCTTCTCCCTTCAGAATATCTTACTAGCACCTAGATATCCAATTATTCATTCCTTCAATTCTTATGTAGATATCTTAGAGGTGTTCTTAATGAGTATCACTATGGTTTGCAACAACACGATAAGGTGAGCTTAAGAAAAGGAAACGCCAAATAACGAATAATGGTAAAATTTCTGTACTGCTTCATTTTTCTATTGTATGTTATTTTGATAGATTTAGATCCTTATTATCATTGATTAGTTTTGCACAAAAGTTCTAATTTTCTACTGTGTTTGACTTGTGTAAAGCCAACAATGGTATTAGAGCCATATCCTCAAATAAATAAAAACGGTTGAAAAATTATGTTATGGTTGATTTAGACATAAAATATGATTTTATGATTTATTGGTTTAGTGATGGATCTTGATTTTATTCTATGATAAGATCTTATTAATAATATTAAAATTGATTTGGCATGATTTAAAATTAGATGTATTGATTTTCAATCGGTTTAAATTGGCTTTAATAAGATAATATTTCTTTTATGTGCATAAGGGATTTTTAGGAATAAAATATTATGCCTTGTTCATGTTTTAATGATTTATGATTTAATTACTATTTTTGTGATTTAATATGATATATAATAAATAAAAATATGGATTTTAATTCGGGTCATATATAGCATGAAAATAAAATTGATTAATTTGATAAAATGAGTGAGACATGGATTCATGTTTTTGAGAGCTTAAAATCCAAAAAACTTATAATTGTTATGGCATTTGTTCCATTTCTTTTTCCAAAAATTTGAAACTATTTTTTCATGAATATGAGATATTTTTATGATGTTTATTAAAATTTTTTAAGTGGTAAAAATCATTTGCACTTGCATGAGATTTATAAAAATGCTTAAGTGTTAAGATTGTGCACAATTTTGCATCGTGTAATGGTAATTTTTGTTGGTTCATTTTGCCATGGCTTCAATGACTCAAAAGGTGATTTGAATTGATAAAAGTCATTATTACATGTTTATAAATGTGCTAGTGGCTACTAGAATGGATCCAAACTCATTTGGGTTAGTTTCGAAGTCCGAGTTGCAAACAATTTTACAGTTTGCTTAGAATTCGATTCCTAATGAACTACTGCTTAAAGAATTTTAATTAAAATTAAAATTAAAATTCAATTTGATTGGATTAGATTATTCTGTTTTAGAAATTTATCAAAATTGTTATCTTGAATTAATTAAATTAAATCAAAAGTTGATAAATTGAATTAAATTTGGAGAAGATTATTTTTGTCATAAAAATTCAAATTCTACATGGAATGTGATTCCTAGTAGTATTAGGATTCCAATCCTATTTTAATTTAAATTTCTAGTTAGATTAAGACTTTAAATTGAAGATAATGGTCAAGTTTTATTCTAATCTAATATGGTTAATTGTTATCTAAATGGATTATGATAAGTTAACAAGGCAATTTAGTGTTTCTTCTAATTTAAAATTGGATTCGAAATGTTTTACTTGCAATGTTTAATTTAATTTAGAATTCTAATGTGATTAGAACTCTAATAAATGGAATGATGTAATTTAATGAGATGAAAAAATTAAATTGCATGTTTAATCTAATTAAAACTACATATTACAAGCATATAAAAACCAAAATGATTAAGACATATGAACTATATATTTTTTTATAAGAGTTATAGTACTACTAATCAACCATAATCAATTTTCAAAGATTTGATACATGTGATGTATTAGAAATGCATGCTAAGGGCGTATGATTAACATGATGACTAGTTATGGACTATGACTAATGTGATTGATCATGATATGCATGGATTTTCCTTTGGTGAAATTGGGCTTGTGGGTCCTAGTCTTTTCTCTCATTTTATTATATTTCTCTTCTCAACTACCTCCCCTCACATGAGATTTGAGGTATTCTTAATAATTTTTTAATGTAATTAGATTACATAGGGTTAGAATAAGATGAAGAAATACAAGGAACATATTAAGAAGAAAGATTACGAAGAAGGACAAAATGAAGAAGTAGTTCGAAATGTTTTAATCATTTCTTTAATGGATTTGTAATTTATACATACTACTTAGGGTTTGGCCTAAAATTAGTTTCTTTTGGCTAGAGAAATCAATGTAGTAAAAGTCCAAAACTAGATGTTGTATTTAATTAGATTAAATATGCATGAATGAGTTAATAAGATTAAATGTGCTTGAGTATATGAAGGCATACAAATTCCCTTTCCATGAGCATACAAAAGTATGCAACTAATGATGAGATTTAAAAGGAAGAAAACCCTCAACTAATACTAAGACATGCAAGCATTCTGCTAATATGGTTATAACTAGAGTTCTTCTTATTATTGAGTTGTTAAGCAAGCTCAAGCTTATGTTGCATCGAATATGTTACAAACTATATTGATAAGTTCATCCTAGAGAGTCCATTAGATCGCTAAGCAAACTTAAGGTTGGTGGGTTTAGAGTTATATTGGGGAAATGTGTATGAGGTTCACATGCACTAAAAGTTGGTGACCCAATGATCAGTAGTTCCATGAAGATGCAATTGGCATAAGATGTCTACCATTTCTAATATGGGTTGGGCTTGTTCGGCAAACCTAAGGTTTGACCTTAATAAGAAATGGGTATTATCTCACTTTGAAAAATATAAGATTTCTTAAATCAATGGTGAAGGACTATTGGTTAATAATAAAATAGTGGAAGAACATATTTATTTTTTTAATGACCTTATAAAATGAATTCATGTACATGATCATACACTAACATGTTTTCAATCTTTACATATAGGTACACTTGTATAATGAGTATATCTAATCTAAACTTATGTTTGATTCTCAAAGCTAACAAGCTAACTATGTCCGAATACATAGACTAGCTTAAAAATCTAAGAATAGTTCTCAGAAGTGAAAAGATTAGTGATGTGTTAGAAAGGCCTATCCCATCTATCCCCACTGACAATGTTAATGCTGATGAAAAATCAACATATTTGAAGCATGTCAAGTACTTTGATCTAGCAACTTGTATTATGCTAGCATTAATGTCCACAGAGCTTTAAAAGTAGCATTAGTATATAGATTCTCGCACCATATTGTTTCACCTATAAGAGTTATTTGAGGATCAAAGTAGAATTGAAAGGTATGAGATATCTAAGGCTCTTTTTTGCTATATAATGGTAGAAAGGACTTCAATCATGTAACATTGGCTAAAGATGAATGGGTATATTGAGTGGCTCACTGCTCTAGGATTTGTTATGGATCATGATTTATGTATTAATTTAGTGTTGCAATCGTTACGTGATTGTTATACATAATTTGTGCTTAATTATCAAATGAACAAGATCTAGATAGTAATCCTTGAGCCATTGAACATGCTCCAGACTACTAAAGATGCCATTAAAAAGAATTCCAAAGCAATAATGGTTGTTGATTCTTCTATTTCCAAGGGTAAAAAAGGGAAGAAGAAGAAAAATGATGCAACTAAGGTCGAAGGTGGGGTGAAGAAATGCAAAGGCAAATAGCATAAGACTATTACCAAAGAGACTGGTCGTAAGATGACTTGCTTCCATTGCAATAAAGTTGGCCATTGGAAGAGGAATTTCAAGGCCTACCTTGAGTCTTGCAAGAAAGAGAATCATGGAGATACATCTAATTCAAGGTTAATGTTATTAAGATTAATGCTAATAAAAGTATTGATAATCACACGTGGTATTGAATATTAGATGTGGTTCTCATTTAGCTTTTGATTTGCAAGGACTAAAGAGTTGTAGGAGCCTACTAAAGAGTTGTAGGAGGCTAAATAATGGTGATGTGGACCTATGTATAGTAGATGGAGTAAGAGTTACAGCATTAACTATAGTAACATATTACTTAGATTTGCCTTTAGGACTAGTATTAAAACTTAATAATTGTTATTATTTTCCTTATTCTTTGTTCCTTCTTTGAACAAGAATATTTTTTCTTTATCTTGTCTTATTGAACAAGATTTTGATATTTCCATTAATAAAAGCAAGGGTTGTTTCGTTTATAAGATTAATTTTTTATATTGTTTTACTTTTAGTATTAGTGGAATTTATATTCATGATAATCAAAAAGAGATCTTCAACATTAATGCCAACAGACTTAAGACTAATAGCTTGAAACCATCATTTTTATAGCTTTGTCAACTTGGACACATAAACAAGAAGCGCATGACTATGTGAATCTTATATATTAAGCAAGATGACAAAGACTTATTTTAGTGGAAAATGTGAATGTGTTGTGGTCATTTAGTCCTACTACATTTAGATATATGTGGCCTACTAACAACACATACAAGAGGTGGGTTTCTCTACTTCATTACCTTTATTAATGATTATTTGTGATATGGGTATATGTACTTGATGATGTATAAGTCTAAAGCCTTTGGAAAGTTCAAAGAATTTAGAAATGAAGTTGAGAAATAGCTTGATAGAAGTATTAAAATAGTTAAATCAAATCGAGAGGGAGAATACTTAAGTTAAGAATTTCAAAGCTATCTAAGAGTAATGGTATATTATCTCAATGGACTACTCCGTATACACAACAATATAATGGTATGTCTAAAAGGAGAAATCAAACCCTATTGGACAAGGCTCAAACCATGATGAACTTTGCAAATTTATCTAAGTTGTTTTGGGGTTATACATTGGAAACTACTATTTTTATTCTAAATAGAGTTCCATTAATGTAGGTTGACATTACACTATATGTGATATGGTTAAACAAGAAACCAATTCTTTCACATTTAAAATATAAGGTTGTTTTGCTTATGTGAACATAATTGTGTTAGATAAGCTTGATGCTAAATTTGATGGGTGCTTATTTATGGGGTATTTAAAGGAGTCTTTTAGATACTATTTCTACAATACTTTGGAATAAAAGGTGTTTATTTTGAAGTATGCTATCTTCTTAGAGAAAGAGTTTCTCTTAAAGGAATAAAGTGGGAGTAAAATCAAACATGATAAAGTTTGAGACCCATAAATAAAGGCAGATCAACCGACTATTCCAGAGCCTATTACTTTTAATAATGATGTAATACCTAAGCTTGTTGTAACATAAGCTCCTAAACATTCTACTAGAGTTCATACTAAGCCTAAGAGATATTAAACATAGTAATGTAACTATAATTAAATAAGATAAGCCTATATACTATGAGAAGGTTTTGAAGAGTTTAAAATTAGAATTATGGCTAAAGGCTATACAATCCAAAATGGATTCCATGTATGAAAACCAAGTATACACTTTGCTTGATACAACTGAAGGGATAAAACCCATTAAACATAAATGGATCTTTATGAAGAAGATTGACATGAAAGGTAAGGTAGTTAACCATAAAGCAATGTTGGTAATGAAAGGTTATCATCAAAGTCAAGCAATTGACTTCAAGAAAACCTTTTTACTAGTAGCCATGCTTAAATCCATTAGCATTTTATTCACTATTGCCATTTATTATGACTATGATATTTGGCAAATAGATGTGATCACAACTTTCCTTAATAGAAATATGTTAAAGATGTGTATATGACACATCCTAAGGGATTCATATCCATTGATAGCAGTAAGGTATACAAGCTTTAAAAATCTATTTATGGATTGAAATAGGCATTTAGGAGTTAGAATATCCAATTTGATGAGACAATCTAAGAGTTTTATTTCTTAAAAAATTTGGATGAGCCATGTGTTTACAATAAAGTTAGTGAGAGTGCAGTCATTTTTCTAGTGCAATATATTGATGACATACTACTTATGGGAAATGATGCCACAACCCTTTAATCAGTCAAAATTTAGCTATTGAAGAAATTCTCCATGAAAAACCTTGGAAAAGCAAACTATATACTAGGGGTAAGGATCTATAAAGATAGATCCAAGAGGTTGATAGATCTTTCACTATTTACATACATAGGCAAAATGCTAAAGAGATGTAGCATAGATCTCTCAAAAAGAGGGTTCATTCTTATGCTTCATGGGAAAATCCTTTCTAAAGTTTATGTCAATAGACATAAGAGAAGAAGGAACACATGTTTAAGATCCCATATGCATATATCATGTATGCTATGTTATGTACTCAACCTGATGTTGCATTTGCTCTGAGTGTCACAAGCATATTTCAATTCGATTATAGAGAGGAACTTTAGGTGGCTATCAAGAATATCCTTAAGTACTTAAGAAGAACTAAGGATTTGGTATATGGAGAAGGGGATTTGTGAGTAAATAGGTATACTGATGCTAGCTTTTAGTCTGATAAAAATGATGACAAATCCTAATCAGGTTTTATATTCATATTTATAGGAGGTGCAATTAGTTAAAAGAGTTCTAAATGAGATATAATTGCATACTCAACCACTAAAGATAAGTACATTGCAGCTTTTAATGCAGCTAAGAAAGCTATATGAATCAAGAAGTTCATTATTGAACTAGGAGTGGTCCCTTCAATTAATGACTTAGTACCTTTATATTATGACAACAATAGAGCCATTATATAGGCAAAGGAACTACAATTTCATCAATGATCTAAACATGTTCTTAGGTGCTACAATTTAATTTAAGAGATAATTGGAATGTAGGATACAAAGATTGAGAGATTCCTCAAAGATCAGAACACTATTGATCCTCTCATTAAGGAATTGACTTAAAACAAGTTCAATCTCTATGTAAATAATATAGATATTAGATACATTGGTGATTAGCTCTAGTGTAAGTGGGACATTGTTAGTTGTATGCCCTAAAGCAAGAGTGCAATAGGGATATTTTGTGTACATTCATTTATAATAAAAGGCATTATTTATTATGTAAGTGCTTAAGATTAATTCATTTATTTTATATAGATCTTAAACTTTGTAATAAAGTCCCTAGTCTTATTTCATAGTGTAGTGGAAATCATGAAGAGTTCTTGATGTGATATTCTTATTGCATACAAATGTGAACTATCAAAACTATCCCTAGTTATAGTATTAACAAGATGGGACATTATTGACACAGATAGACTAGCATAGTTAAACTCTCTGACTTAGTCAAATAGTAGTTCTCACAAGTTGTAAGCATGGTAATGCTTAGAGTTAATATGTGGATGCTTGTTTGAGAAACAAGTTCATTAAAGACCCAAACATTAGATTTTCACATGGATACATAATCTATGTTAGTGAAGTAATCTAATCACATCAGTAGGTGCAAGTATCTTTTGACTTAAGATCACGAAAGTTCTCTTAAGTACCAAAGGTTATACTTTGACTCCGATGCTTTTACTACACCATGATGTATACGTAGCTAAAAGGTTAGATATAGTTTGATATGCTTGAAGGTAGTTGAGTGATCCATAAAGGATTAATCATCATAGTTTATAATACAGAGTTTATCTCACAAATCTAATATATCTTTATTCAGGGAATCTCTTAGCAGAGTAAAATGCAAGTATGAATGAGATTCATAAGGGCATTTTAGGAATAAAAATGTCAATATTATAATTAACATGTTTGTGGCTTGATTAGACATACTTAATTAAGCATTGAGTTGATACAATTCTATACGCATACCTAAACGAGATAAAGTATGATGAAAAGAGTAATTGCACAGTAACTACATCTAGAAGGGTTAAGTCAAACCACTTGACTTTTTAACACTTGGATAGTCTTAATGTGTGGCTAAACACCTCTCAAGAATTGTGCATAAGTGAATTATTAATTATGGGCTCAATGAGATTGAACCATAAAAGTCCCAATTAGACTAGGACTCTAATTCACTATATACTGCCAATGTATTTTAGAAACCCCCAAGGTCACAAACTTAAAGAATTGGAAATGATTATCAAAGTATTTGATTTTTCAATGATATGAGATATCATTGAAAGGAGAAGAAATAAAGAAGAAAAAGAGAAATTGAGCTTAGAGCCCATTTGACCCAGTTTAACCTTTTTAAGTGTTATAAAATGGACTTAGGCCTTGAAGGCCCAATTAAAGGTGTATTTTTATCTAATTTTAAACAAAAATTTTAAGGTTAGAAGGACCATAAATCAGGCTTGTTTCATATTTAAACTGAGGCCTAAAAAAGCCTCAGAAGGAAGCCTAAAAAGGGCCTCAAATTTCTATGAACATGGACCCTCTTGCCGAGCCGTACATAATAAGTAAAAAAGGGGGCCTAATTTGTTAGCTTCCTTGATTGAGATTTAGGTTAATTAGAAGCATTAAAATTTGACCTAAAGAGGGTTGTTTCAGGGTAAATAGCTCAAATAAAATTAGCCAACACAAGCAGCCACCAAATAGATAGGAAATTTGCAGACTCTCTTTGTGAATTTTTGGATTCTCTTCTTCTTCTTCTTCTTCTTCTTCTTCTTCTTCTTCTTCTTTTCCCTTCTAAATATCTTACTAACACTTAGATATTTAGTTGTTCTTCACTCCATTTCTCATGTGGATACCATGGAGGTGTTCTCAATGAGGATCATTGTGGTTTGCTATAACTCGGTGAGGTAAGCTAAAGACAAGGAATCACTAATCAACAAATAACGATAATTTTTATACTACTTTAATTTTTCTGTTGTCTGTTGTTTTGATTATCTGGATCCCTATTATCATTGCTTAGTTTTTCACAAAAATTTTAATTTTCTATTATGCATGACTTGTGTAAAATGAATAGAGGATACTTGCTCTTCACTATTAACTTGTTCATCAACCTATGGTTAATACACAATCTCATACTTTTATCATTTTTTTTCACAAACAAAATAGGTGCTCCCTAAGGGGACACACTAGGGCGTATGAAACCTTTATCTAAGAGCTCTTACAATTAAACTTTTAACTCCTTAAATTATATAGGTTCCATTTTATATTATAGTATAGACACAACTATAGCACTAGGTATAACTTCAATACCATATTGTACCTCTCTTTTAGGTGGTACTCTAGGCAACTCTTTAGGGAATACATCTTACAACTCACACAGTGGAAATATCCTCAATTTTAGGTTCCCCTTTACTAACATCCTTATATGAGCAAAGTAGACTTGACACCCTTTCCTCCCTAACTTTCTAGCTATTGTAGCATATATCACATTAAAGAGGAAGTCTAACCTCTCACCCATAATAACTACATCTTCATTACTATCAAAGGCCTTAAGAGTAATTCTTTTAAGCCTATAATTAATCATTACTTGATGTTTATACAGCTAATCTATCCTTAAAATCATGTCAAACTCTTTAAATGGTAACTCAATTAGATCATCCACAAACTCATATTCATGATATCTCAAAGGATAACTCTTAAACACCTTATATACAATCATAATATGACTTAAAGGATTGGTTACTTGAATGTCATGCTCAAACAAACATATGGATGAGTGGAATTGAGATCTATCAATGCATGTGTAGAGGAATCAAAGAGAGAAAAGGCACTAATGATCACATCAAGTGTAACCTCCTCCTTACAATTTGGATGACAAATTGGTGAGCTGGAGCTTAGGCCTTTAATTTTTGCACAGCCTTTGAAGTGGCTCATTATGATGCTCTAGTGGTCTCCTATCTCCTAAGCCTTCTACCAACTAAAGCAATGGCCCTAGTCCCATGTGTTTGCTATTTTTCCTCCTTAATCCTCTTGGGGCAATCCTTAGGCCTATGGTTTATTGCTTTACACTTAAAGCAACCACTAATCTCTCACCAACAGACTTTACCATAGAGTTTACCATAAAACTTATAAGGTTGTACTGATGCACCTCTAGCAATAAATCCTAAGGTGCTAGCCACTGATGTAACCATATGCTCTCACATAGGTGGCTTGTACCTTAAAGAAGCTCCTGGATTAGTCCTTTGACTTTATCCCTATGTACATCACTCTAAATGGCCTATCCTTTTAGATTTTTATTAGTAGTAAAAGGAGTAATCATATGACCTTGAGACCTTATGTTCTGATCCCTGTCCTTTCACCTCTAGCCTATCTCGTTGATCTCATTAATCTCAAGGCCCATTGAGATCAAATCAAAAAATTCTAGAATCTTAATTCTAGCCACATATACCCTAATGTCATAGTTGAGCCCTGCCTGAAATTTCTTGCATATGGTAGCTTATATCATGTACATGTCCTCAGCATACTTTAAGAGTCTCTAGAACACCTTCTCATATTTAGACACAATCATATGTTTCTCCTTCAGTTGCAAAAACTCCCTATATATAGCATCCCTATAGGTCTCACTAATATATCTCTTTTTGAACTCCACTTAGAAAACCTCTTAAGTGAGCATAGCAACTGGTTTTCCTCTTGTTAAGGTCACCCACTAGTTATTTGCCTCTTTCTATAGAAGAGGCCTAGCACAAATCAAACTCTCCTCTACTATGCACTCTATCTACTCCAACACTTTCATTGTGCAATTCAACCAATACTCTGCAATGGTTAAATCATCTACCTTAAGGCTATAAAACTCCTCTACACTAAAATTTTGGAGTCTCTACACTATAAATCTCCTATGAGGGGTTGGTTGTGGCTATGGTGGTGGAGACAGTGGCTGACATACTGCTCTTGTAACCTGTCTTAGGAGCTTATTCAAAGTGGGAAGCATCACCTATTAATCATACATTTGTGCTCCCACTGCTATTGTATGCCTCTAAGTCATCTCTGCTCACTAAGGCTCGACTCTCCACCTCATCCTTAATAGCTCTAATCAAATCTTCTAACATTTTGCACCTAAAATTGATAGAGAGCACTTACATGAGTGACTGCAACTTAACACATGATATGCAATGACATGCACAACTCTATCACACAAATGCACCTACACACATACAGATAATGGACATATGTTCCTAGGTTTACTATAGCCTAAACCAATTGCCTAATCCACAATCGCCTCAACTTGGCTCTGATATCATAAAATGTTATGCCCCTCCTTCCATTGATCGAAGTCCCCAGATAGAGGAGTGGCATATTATGTGCCTTAAGCACCAAACACACACCATATGTTCATATTCATAGTATAACATGTACACATATCTCATTCTCATTACATATTCAACAACCTACAATAGTCATCATGATATGTTTATATGAAAAGCTGAAGAAAACTCATAAAATTTTGACATTCAAACTAAAATGAGTAAAAGTATATATATATTCATATCTAAATGTTCTAAAATGTTGTTCTAATAATGTTTACAAAGAAACTGAAATGAAAACTGAGCACAAAAGTCTTGAAAAAACATAAAATATGAACATCCACACATCATAAGATGCATGCTCCAAAAATTTGCTACAAGTGTCCTATATGTAATGCCTCATTTATTGAAGCTCACCTATAACTTATGTGTCGAAAACCAACACATTAAGTGAAATGCTTAGTGGTGCATAAACAACTTTGGTTAATATGTATGTATATACGTATGTATGTGTATATATATATATACATATATATATATATATATATATATATATTATCACATCATAGTCACAATAATACATCTTATACAACTATGCTTGTTCTTACTTGAATTACCTATAGGATA
>CANXYI011117425.1:0-17299 GCA_948208565.1 Hura crepitans | reverse complement strand
TATTTTTACCACCGCTCCTAATTTCCAGGGGATGGGTCTCCAGCCTCAGTTTCCCTGCCAATCAAATCATATCCACGTGGTTGCATTACTCTGCCTTTTGTTTCACCTGTCGCTTGCTTTTTTTTTTTTTAAAGTCACTTACGCTTTTTAAGTACAGGTGAGCAAATTTCGGATTAAATTAAAATAATTTATAGAATTAATTAATTTTTTTTAATTTGATTAAATTATTTGATTAAAGTGAGCAAATTTTGGATTAAATTAAAATAATTGATTGAATTAATTATTTTTTTTAATTTGATTAAATTATTTGATTATTTTGATTTGATTCGATTTTTATTTTAAGAAATTTCGATTATTTTGATTCGGTTCGATTTAGAAGTCAATAATTACAAAAAATCAAACCGATTGAATATTAATAAAAAATATATTTTTTAATTATGTAATTAAACTTATTTGAATTTTAACGGTATCTATTGAAAAATCGAACTGTAAAATTTCGGTTAACTAAATTTTTATGGGTTTATATATAGATTTATACATGAATTAAAAATTTTCGGTTAACCGAAATAACCGAACCAAACTAATCGAATTATTTCGATTTGGTTTAATTCGGTTAGTAGCTAAATAGATTCAATTTTCGTTTAGAAATTTATTAAAAAATAGATTTTCGATTAAACCGACGCACAACCCTAACTTTAAATTTAAACAAAAATGCTATTTTTCGTAAATTTAATAAAAATTATATTATTGATTTTTCAATAATTTATGTGATAAATAGATATATTTAATATACGAAAGTATAGTATCTAAAATATTACCTAAAGAATAAAAATAAAATTATAATTTAACTCAATGAAAGAAAATTAATAATATAAATATTTCAATAATTTTTATTTATCAATTTAATTCAACGAATTTTTTGTCCAATTTTTTTAATTAAAAGTTAAGTTTAATGTTTAAGTTTTTAGTTGAAAATTATAAATGAGCTAAACGGATACTTAACACACATTAGTCATATACGTCATTTTGAATTAAGAATTTGAGTAATTATGATAATTATAAGTTTGTAGTGACTTTCTAAGAAAAAATCAAATTTAGAAATTTATTTTTAATAATAAAATATAAACGGATTAAACATGTACTCAATTCCTATATGTCATTTGGACGAACTCACAGGTCGATCCAAATCATTTTGAGAAAATTATTGACTAAGTAGATTGGATATTTGAATTTAGATCATTTTTTTAATAAATAGATTAGATATGATTTGTAAATCAAATAAAAAAATTGATTTTTTTTAAATTTCATACATTATTCATGCGCGTGTAATGTACTCTAAATTTTCAAAGGACAGTTCAACGTAGCAAAAACTAGAAACTGGATAGAAATTAGAGGTCTAACACAATATTCCAATTCGATATAGGGTTCAATTAAATAATTTTGATTTTTGATTTTTTTTATAGTTTGGTTCGTTTTTCTTAGACAATTCCCATAAACAATATCTTAATTATTGTTTTTGTCTTAAAAAAATCCTCTCATTGATTATATCAAAATTTACTCAATAAATGCACCCGCCCTTCTGCCCTTTATAAACCCATCATCGCTGCCTCATTTTCACAACCTCGGTTCTTGCCCGATAACCCTCTCCGCTCCAACACTATCATACCTCAAAGATGGACTTTCTCCGATCACTTGCAGCCATGTTCATGCTCTTGTTTTTCTCTCTCACCTTGTCCTCTGCCATGGACATGTCGATCATTTCCTATGACCAAACTCATGCGACCAAATCTAGCTGGAGGACCGATGACGAGGTTATGGCTATATACGAGGAGTGGCTGGTGAAGCACGGTAAGGTCCACAACGGTTTGGGTGAGAAGGAGAGGAGATTTGATGTTTTTAAAGATAACTTAAGGTTCATTGATGAGCATAACTCCGAGAATCGGACTTACAAACTGGGGTTGAACCGGTTCGCTGATCTTACCAACGAGGAGTACCGGTCTATGTTCCTGGGTGTCCGAAGTGGTGCTAGAAAGAACAGGCTGCCTAAATCTACCGATCGTTATTTGCCACGTGTCGGCGACTCTTTGCCGGATTTCGTTGACTGGAGGAAGGAAGGTGCCGTTGTCGATGTTAAAGACCAAGGCAGTTGTGGTGAGTTCTCTGCTCAAACCATTTTTTTTTCCTCTATTTGGATAGATCGTCAAAAACATTGCTTGATAAATAAAATAAAATAAAAATAATAATTTTCATATTTACGGTTATTTATTTCTTTTTTTTTAAATATATATGAATAGTTAAATACCAAATTAAGCACAATTATTGCTCATAAGTTTTATTTCCAAGCAGTCGGAAAATTTGAAATTTGTCTGATGCTTGTCAATGTATTTTAATCCGAAATAAGTAAACGAATCGTCCCTATCAACTGATCGGTTTCTTACGTTGGGCGCCCAAGCCATGGGTTTCGGCAACACCGTGGGTTAATTGTAAAAATCTTAGTACTGTGTTAGATATTTATAGTTGAATATGAACAATACCTTTATTATAATTGGTGAGGCCACAAATTTTCACTTGATTTATCACCTTAGTTGTTGAATTTTGATTGTAAAGGGAGTTGTTGGGCATTCTCAACTATTGCTGCTGTGGAAGGAATCAATAAGATTGTTACTGGCGATTTGATCTCTCTATCCGAGCAAGAATTAGTGGATTGTGATACTTCTACAAACAAGGGATGCAATGGAGGTCTCATGGATTATGCCTTTGAGTTCATCCTCAATAATGGTGGAATTGACACCGAAGAAGATTACCCTTACAATGCTCGTGACGGCAGATGCGACACTTTAAGGGTTTGTGTTCTTACTAGCACAATGGCATAAGAAAAGTTGTTTGTTAAAATGTCTTTTTTCTCACAGATTGGTCTTTTCTGCAGAAAAATGCTAGGGTTGTTGTAATTGATGATTATGAAGATGTTCCTGTCAACAGTGAGTCTGCATTGAAAAAGGCAGCCGCAAGTCAGCCAGTGAGCGTTGCAATTGAAGCTGGCGGCAGAGAATTCCAGCTCTATGAATCGGTAAATTTTCATTCCGTTGTTGTCATTGTTATCTATCAAAACAATAAATGTCTCTATTTTTCGGACTGGTTGAGCATATTTATTTAAAAATGTTTCAGGGAATTTTCACTGGAAGATGTGGAACAAAAGTAAACCATGGTGTTGTTGTAGTCGGTTACGGTACTGAAAATGGTAAAGATTATTGGATAGTGAGGAACTCATGGGGCAGAAGATGGGGAGAAAATGGGTATATCAGAATGGAGAGGAACATTAAGAGCCCAGCCGGGAAATGTGGAATTGCAATGGAGGCCTCTTACCCCATAAAGAAAGGGCAAAATCACCCTAATCCAGGGCCATCTCCTCCAACTCCAATGAAGCCACCAACTGTTTGTGATAATTACTATAGCTGGCCTGAGAGCAACACCTGCTGTTGCCTCTTCGCGTATGGTAACAACTGCTTCCAATGGGGATGCTGCCCGCTGGAGGGCGCCACCTGCTGCGACGACCACTCTAGTTGCTGCCCGCACGACTATCCCATTTGTAACATTAACCAAGGCACCTGCTTAATGGTATGACCAATTTAATATTTTCTTTTCTTCATTTTAATTGAAATGAAATCGGTGGTGATATTTGCTGATTTGAGCTCGGAAAACAGGGCAAGGACAATCCCTTAGGAGTGAAGGCACTAAGGCGCACTCGTGCCAAGCCACATTGGGCGCATGGAATTATAGGCAAGAAGAGCAGTGCTTGAGCAAAACTAAAGGTCTCCCTTGCGGCAGTGGATGATAGAATGAAGAAGGGATACAAGAATAGATGCTCTCTTTCTTTATGATAACTAGACAACTTTTAGTCCAAGAATGGAATGTCTACTAGGACAGATTAATGCTCTGCTTCTTAGTTTATTATGATACTGAACAACTTTTTAAGATTAGTCCAAGAATGGATTTGTTTACTAAGATTATTCGGATTGCTCTGATAATGTATATAGCATGTTATTTTATCGTATTGCATTTGAAGAAGAGGTGCTGTTCATCAGCTTGCAGTTTCCGTTGTAAATTTACCGTCATTTAGCAATTGTCTCTCGTGATATGGTTTGCCAATTGCAATGGATTTGCAGTTAGCGAAAGCACCAAGTAACATTTCTCTTCTGTATCTTTCCGTTATGCTCCGTTGCTGCTTGATGATGCCTGCACTATTGAGTGTAGTTGGTGTTTGATTGTCGAACTTCAATTCAGCAATGTCTAGATGATTTGCTCGAAAACAGAATACATTTGTTTTCAGAGGCAACAACCTCATGGTTAGCGAAGAAAGTCATTTGACATGATCTTGATATTATTATTATTATTATCATTTGAGGGAGATTGATAAAATCTTGCAATTGATATTCGAATTTCTATCTGCCATCCAACGCCTCCCGGGGCTTTCTAGTTCAATTCCACCAACTCCGCCCTCCCCTATATGTATATTAAACAAAAAAAGAGAAGTCATAATCGAAACTCAGTTTATTTCGGGGTAACGAACGGAAAAACAAAAGAACGCAAGTATTTATTCTGTTTTCATTGTTTGTTATAGGGTAAACAAGGAGAAAGGATAGTAAATTGGATTGGATTTCTCAATTTACAATCTGGATGTCCAAAAAATTTATCTCCTCTTTAGAGAGAAAGGAAGAGAAATGAGATTTAATAAATGTGAAATTGGTATAATGATTATTATATTCTTTTCTTTCTCTTTATTTTCTTTTTAATTTTAAATGCATAAGAAGTAAAATCTTTTAAATTGATTCTCTGAAGTGAGATATATTTAACTCAACTTCTTTCATTAAAGTCGACTTTTTGCTGTTGCTCTCAAACAATGGCTCAAATGCGGTAGAAAATGTAGCCACACCGCTCAAAGAAAGTTCAAATTTAAGACGAAAAAGCAAGGTAGGTACTGTTCTGGTGGCAAAATTTGAAAAGACACGCTCATTGACTTACAATCTCCCCCATATTTCTGGTAGATATTTGTCCATGTAGGTCGGTATTGTGTTCCTTTATACAGTCTGGTAACCTTTTTTTTTTCTGAGGAAAAAACCAGTTTATCTAGTTCGATGAGGAAACACGCTTCGTGCTAAAATTAATAATTGGCCAACCAAAGTTCAACAAAGATCTCAGCAATCCTATGTCCCATTGATCAATAAGTATTATTGACCAAAAAAAATCGATCGAAAAGTATTGAAACAATTATATAAAGAAGCGCCTTTATCATCAGAAATTAATACAGCTTAAATATTTATCTAATTTATTTATTTATATATATATATAAAGTTGAATTTAAAAGTTGTTAAGGTAAAATTTTGCTATGTGGCATAGTGTGGAGTTTTTCTACATTTTCCTATTTGGCTCTTTTTTCATTTTATTTAAATTTTAATTATGATTAATTAATTAATTAATATCATTAAATTTTTAATCATAATTAAATAATTAATGTCATTATTTCATATTATTTATATTTAACTTTCTCTTTATTGGCTTTAAAGAGCTAAAATTTATGTGTATAAATAAGAGAATTTATATATTTCATATTTATTTATTTGTTTAAGAAATTATACTTGAATACTAATGAATTTTCTACACTACTTGTAGGTCATATTTATAATATTTATGAAAGGAGAAATATGATTAATTAAATTTTCAAATATAATGAGCAACTTTTTAATAATTTCTTTAATATAATTATTTTACCATGGCATTATTATGATACATTGATTTATATTAATGTGCATATTAATATGTTACTTATATAGCGAATAGATCACCATTATCAATTAATTTTTAAAATATTTAAAGTGAATTATCTAAAATAATTAAAAAATTATATATCATTTAATAAAATTTTTCATACTTCTCCTTCAATAAGTATTACAAATATAGTCTAAAAGTAGTGCACAAAATTCATTAATATTAAATCATAATTTCCTAATAAAAATATAGTATAATGAGATGAGGGAAACAAATAAAATAAATATGGAATAATACATAAATTCACTTATTTATATTTACAAATTTTGACTCTTCAAAGTCAATTAAAAAGGAAACTAAATATAAATAATATGAAATAATGACATTAATTAATTAATTATTATTAAAATTTTAATGATATTAGTTAATTAATTAACTAATCATAGCTAAAATTCAAAAAAGTTGAAGAAGAGCAAAATAGAAAAATGTAAAAAATTTATCTACTATATCACATCGTAAAATTCTAACTTGACATCTTTCAAATTTAATTTTATTATATATAAACAAAATAAATAAATAGATATGTTAATTATCATTGTATCCGCACAAAGCGCAGGTGTACGTCTAGTATATATATATATATAATTGACTTAATTAGTGAAATACAAAGAGACTGATAGGGTCCTCCTCGATATGTTGCCTGTTCGGTTTGTCATTGCTAATTAGATAAAACAGAATTTGTGAGAATCATTTGTAGTTTAAGCAGTTGAGACTTAAGCTAACTTCTCAATTAATATATATATGAATATATATAGAGTTTGCATGGTTTTCCACCGACTAGTTGGATAAAACTAAGATTAGTTTAGTTGAACAGAGCATAGAGAGAGCTACATCCAAAATGGGGCCAACTGTTTAAATTGAAGCCGCTAGTCCATTCAAGGCCGATCAGTGTTTGTTGGCTGTTAGCATCAAGTCATGATTTCACCAGTTTTGATATGATATCTACGTGTTAGGCTGTTTCGGTGGCTACCATCTTAGACAGCGAGTGCCCATTTCTATGAATCTATTGTTCTATGACTTCTGCGGGAATGAAAGTTGGTTGGATTCGCATGTCATATGGGACCCTTTTTCACCCGCACCTGGAGTTCACTCGTGCACGCCGAACTTGATAGCACAGAAAATATTTCCTGCAAAAATTGCTTGCATCTCTTACACACGTGACGCAGCCTTCATCCGTTTTTTGGTTGAATATACGGTCCTGCTCCGACCCTCAAAATCTTTTTTTTTTTCTAAATCTAAGAGCATGAAGCATAAGTATTAGGCATTGCTTCCTACGTAAAATAAAACTAAGCAGTCCGGATCGGGGAAAAAATTGCACCTCCAGAGCAAGCATCTGTCTTCAGCTTTTATTGCCTCATCAAACCATCTCAGCACCTCAGTTTTAAGCAATTTGAAATTTCCGAAGAGGAAAATAAGCTGTTCAAAGTAAATACTACTTTGCATCAACTTTGATTGCATACAAGGGGCGGCAACATAAATCCATGCGAAAACAAAACATAAAACAATAAATTTTTTTGAAGAGGGGGAAAAAACTTAACAAAAGGCACTATGAACCACCTCCTTCAAGCTTTTCAATTTCCTCACGGTGCTTTCTTTCTGCTTCCTGAAGTTCCCTCTCAGCCTCCTCTTCGTCCTCAATTTGGTCAAGATCATCGAATTCCTTGCTGGCCGCCATTGCTCTCACGACAGGATCTCTCAGCTCAGAAATTAGTCCACCACCAACCTTGTACTCTTCTTCATCCCCAATTAGAAATAATCTTTGGTCAGGTCCTGCCGCCATGGGAATGTCAACAGCCAATAGCTTCATATCATCCTGCATAATAACATAACACAAATAGATAATCACCTACCAAGTGTGTGCCAAATGAGACCTCTATCTTCTTTTTTTCCTCTTTTACTTTTGTGCATGCGTGTATTTGGGGGTGTGAGTGTGTTCCCAAAGATGCATGTTCTAGCAGCTATGGGATGTCTACACTTTTAAACAGAGGCTGGTTCTGTACAGAAAGCATCAGGATAGAAGGTTTTTCAATCTCCAGCATCTCTTGAGGTGTCAATATGACAACAATGCACCATATATTACAAACAACAGCGAGTGTAGAGGAAGGAAAAAAATTGAAGTGATTTAGCAAATCTCAAGAATCGCCCAAGATCTCTCCCTCTCTCTCTAGCCTCTTACTGCACACATGATTAAAAGATACAACCCAAAAAGGGCCAAATGCTCCAAAACTACGAAATCACCATATACTTTCTTTTCACAAGTCAATATACAACCCCTCAAATAACAACTGCAGAATCGATTCCCAAATAAGAGGAAGACTTGCACACAAAAGGTTATATTATGGTGTTCCCCAGCAACTGGCGACAGCCAACAATGACTAGTGATGGCCAGCAACAGTCAACAGAAGGTGGATTTTGAGGCAAGTCACTGTCACGTGTGCCTGTGATTCCCTTGTAAATTCCTCTGATATCTTTTTCCTTTTTTTATTTCTGATGAAGTCCAAACCCATTCTCACAAAAAAAAAAAAAAAAAAGTAAAAAGAAAAAGAAAAAAAGGAAAAAATAAAGAATATCCATTAACCAATTATTTAGAGTGACAAACACAAGAAAATGGAAAAACATATTTTGTGGGAAAACATGTTCAGAACAATCAAAAATCAACAAAGCATAAACTAATTAAAAGCCTGTTATGGTCCTAGGGCTAATTAAGGCAATATTTTGCAATTTATTTCCAGCAATGCTTTAGGTTATAATAGGATTTATTTATACAATAATTAGTGATTTATTTCTTATTTTGATATTTCCTAATTATAATTAGAAAAGAATTCCTATTTAATAGGGTTGTAACCTCTTTAAGGAGGCAAAATTCAATAAAAAAAAACAAGTCATAATTTCCAGCAGAAAAATATCAAGATACAGGCAACTTTCTCTAATGTGTTCCAAGTTATGCAACTCCTTTTATTGAGTTCAAAAGAACAAGCTCCCTTTGACGAGCTTGACTTCATCGCCCGTGTTCTGACCCATAATATGGCACCACAACATTTCATATCAGAGCCAATCACCATGGGATCTTCGATCTTTAACACCTAATGCTCGTACTACAGTGGAATCAATGATTGATGCTAGGGTTTTGGGATTGGAACAGCAGTCAGACAGCCAACTTCAACAGTTCACCACACAATTCCAACGACAACAGGCCATCATGAGGAGCTTCAGCAAACAGACAACAGCAAAAGGTGAGACCAGCAGCAGCCACATCCCTGCGCCAGTTTATCCAGCAGTTCAACTGCTCAACAGAGGGGATGGTTTGCCAACCCCACCATGGAGATCTAGCAAATATCAGAAGGGTTGTTCCACAATTTACAAATCTAGAATTTCCTACTTTTGATGACTTTGAAGATCCATTGATATGGCTGCACCGATGTGAACAATTTTTTAAAAACTAGTGTATTGGAGAGGTTGGGCGGGTCCCTTTAGCAACCTTTCACATGTTGGTTGATGTCCAACACTCAGTAGTAGGTATGTGCATGGAACAGAACAATTCGGGATTCACTAAATCCCAGTCTCGTCTTAAATATTCAAGAATGCTAAAATTCAAGATCCAATCTCATCCCTTTTTTTTTTTTAATGAACAAGTCCTATCCTAACCCATTTTTTGGAAAAAATGGGATAGAATTTCGAGACTATGGGACACATCGGAACGGTATGGGACAAAACGGGATCAAAATATCCCGTTTAAAATATATTAACTATATAAAATAATAAATAACAAATTTCATCCATATTTTCTTTAAAACATAGTAAATATATGAATCAAAGTACTTCTAAAAACATACTTCCAAAGTAGTAAAATATACTGATAACTTATTCACATATTTCTATTCAAAATATAACAAAAAATAACAACATATATATATATTCAGGATGTCCACTTTCGGTTCTGTTTGGTTCGGGTTGGGGCCGAGACGGAACAGACTAATGCTTGATGCTAGTCCCATCCCAAATTTAACTTTGGTTCGGGACTTGGGATGGGTATTAGAAAAAAAATTCGGTATTTTGCGGTTTGGGATATTTTGGAGCAGTTTTTAGATTTGGTTCGAATATCCCGCGTGCCATGCACACCCCTAACCATTACCAGCTGAAATTAGAAGGATGGGTTTTGTTCTATTTAGGCCTCTAGCAGGCAGAAACCCATTGGGGGAATTGGTGAGTTTGAAGTAGACAGGATCAATTTAAACTTATCAAAGACAATCCCAAGAAAGACCTGCACGGGCCAGCAGTTTTGTTAGAACAAACTGGCATGTCAGATCAATCATGGCAGGGCTAGATTATTCTATTAAGATGGATATTCAATTGCACAAGCCTCCTGATTTGGCAATGGCTATTAGCCTTGCTAGGGCCTTTGAACGGAAGCTGCAAGTATTACAACTAGGACCAGCAAACACTGAAGCAATTTTTGCACCAGCCCTTTTCATTAAAAAATTGACCTGGCAAAAATAGCAAAGCGTAGAGCAAAAGGGCTTTGTTACAAAAGTGATGAACCCTATTAGACAAACAATCAATATAAAAAATTATTTTTGCTTGAAATAGAGAATTGTGAGGCTGCACTAGCAACTAACAAAGACTTTGGTTAGGTTACAAGTTGCTTATCTTCATTAGGAGCTTGCGGACAAGCTCTATTTTTAGGGGAGGAGTAATGTTATGGTCCTACAGCTAATTAAGGCAACATTTTAGGATATAGTAGGATTTATTTACATGGTATTTACATGGTGACTAGTGATTTATTTCTTATTTTCATATTTCCTAATTAAAAGGGATTCCTGGTATGAAAAGAATTCCTATTTAATAGTGCTGTAACTTCTATTTAAGGAGGTGAAATCAATCAATAAAACAGGACATAATTTCCAACAGAAAATTATCAAGAGATAGACAACTCTCTCTAACGAGTTCCACGGTATGCAGCTCCGAAGACACAAGCTCCCTTTGACAAGTTTGATTTAATTGGACTCCATAATATGGGACCACAACAAAGCCACATCATCAATAATCCTGCAATATATCCGCTCCACAACAGCAACCATATTAAACATATAGCAAGTGCAACATTTGAGAGGATGAAAACCCATCTCAACCCTTTCAACCAATTCCATTAAGTTCATAACTTGGAAAGAAAAAAAAAATTGATTTCAACAATATATTTTTCTCCACTAAAAAGGCTAGAGTATTAATTCAGTAGAACTTCAATTAATAGTCAGGGAGTCATTTTTTGGAGGAGATCGTGGAAAATCAAGAAAAACCTACCTAACAGACAAACTTACTCCAACTTAAAAAGTTTTGCAACTTAAAAACAAGATAACAGAAGCAAACCTGGCCCTTTTTCTTCTTAACTTCAACACTGACTAGACCCTTTCTCTCAGAACCTCGTATTGGGAAGATAAGAAAACACCGCTTGCTCCTGAGCCTTGGCTTGAAATTCTTTAATGTCAGCCCACCTCCTGACATCACATAGGCTCTTAACTCTGTTCCCGTGAGAGGAGCACCCATAACCTCAAGAATCCCAGCAGAAGTATTCAGTTTCCTCATAGCCATTCTATAAACTCTATTTGGATTGATGACGATCCTAGAGCGGATATACAGGCCCTAGAGTAAAGAAACAAAAATATGCAGCCATTGGTAAGTTTGAAGCATGCAGCAGCAATAATGCCATTGACAGTCGAATCACATAAACTAAAACAAATTTCACTTTCACATGCAGAAAAGCTTAAGATGCACCATGAAATTATATATGTGTTGGAATTATTCTGACACGTTCATTGTTCTAGGAATAACACAACAAAAAATTGGAACTTTGAGATACAGAAAGGCGACGACAAACATAGTCTGCATTTTAGTGGAATGCATGTCATGAGATGCTTCCAAGCCACATTAGAAACAAATTACTGCCGATCTCGCATTAAGGTAAATCATCATTAATCATAGAAATAACCTCATGCTTGTCACAAACTGCAGCATGGTGATGCCTTCTCAATTTTATTTTTTATACATGAAAATTATGCTGAAAGTGGCTTTGGCAATCTTCATGTTTTTTTAATTGATAAAAAGCATGTTGAGTTAATAAAAGAACCGTGAGGAGGAAACTGCCAACACAGCTTGTAGAGGCAAAACGACAACAATAAACCTAATCCCAAGAATTACAGTACTTAAAAGATTATCTTTTCCTTATAAATTGAACATTGTATATTTTTCAAAAGCTTGCAAAAGGTTCCATTCTCTTTATCTAAAAGTTCTCCAATAGAGCAGCATCACATATCTCTTCACATCCACTTCTCCAAGAAGAAACCCCTCCAAGTAATAGGTTTCATTTCTCTAGTCTTACGTAGATTTGAATTACCTTAAATGGTAACATTGCATCAACAATCATAAGCTTCTCACTCATTGTTATGGTCCCATGTTGTGGATCGAAACACCGGGGACAAATCAAGCTCGTCAAAGGGAGCTCATAGCTTCGAACTCGTCAAAGAGAGTTGCATACTTTAGAACTCGTTAGAGAGAGAACTTGATCTTTTAGGATTCTTTTAAACTTTCTGCTTATTTTATTGATTGAATTCAGCCTCTTTAAATAGAGGTTACAAGCTTAGTAAAATATTATTCTTTTCTAATTACGAAACTATAAATTCCTTTCTAATTAGGAATTGTTAAAATAGGAAAATAAATACTAAAAAATCCTTCTATATGAAAATAAATCCTAAATAAAATAGAACTTCCTAATTAAATAAAATCTCCTAAATAAAATAACTACTAAAAATATAATTATTAATTACAGCTGATTTTGACACCATTATAGCTGTAACACTCATTCACAGTGTTGAGATGTGATTAATCAGCTCATCTCCCATGTTGCAAAATTTATTCACCAGAAAGAAAGTCCTGAACAGTAAGATGATATTGTTAATTTGGAGGTACCTTCATCACCCAATTGCAAATGACATCATTGTTCCTATGCTAATCATAAGTTGTTCTGATGCGACTCCTTGACCATTTACACTTATAGATACATATATATGTAGGGAAAACATTGGCCTAACTGGAATTATTCAAGATAATTTAGTCAACGTCAATTATAAATTGCAGAAAAATGTGATTCTTTGGTTTGTTTTCATCAGTGAGTAGATGAAAAGTGAAGAATATAAACAGTGAAAAAAGAGCAACAAACTTCAGTGGACCCATGGCACAGAGAATATTATCTTTGGTACACCTCAGCATCAGCTCACACAGCCCAAAGGATATTTTGTTACTCCCAGAGTGGAGAGCTTCTAAAGTTACATGAAAAATATGCGCTATCATTATTAGTTGAGTTTAGCTATGATGTGTTAGACTAAACAGTGTAGAATAATTGTGTTGATGATTGTATATTTTGTATTAGCTGGTCACTTTAGCAAATTAGTTTTAGCAGTTACATTTCTTTGTATATATTAGTAGCTAATATAGCAAGTAGATCAATTATTCATGTAAAACTTCTTTGGGGGTGAAATTGCTTCAATGGAGGTACTTTTCCTCCAATTTTTCATAGTTTTTCATGGTATTAGAGCAACAAGATCCATGAATCCTTTCTTTTTTTGATCTTAGCTAGAGAGATACTTCTTTCATCTCCTTTTTCTTTCATTCTATTGATTGAAGCCACTGCACTAGTGAATAATTGATCTAACAGTTACAAAGATCCACTAGCCTTACAACGATATGATAATCCTGGCATCACTCTCGTTGTTGTGCCATTCACAAGCACTAACTATCACTTGGAGTAAGTCGGTGAAAATTGCTCCATAGCTAAGCATAAACTCGATCTGATTACTTGTGTAGTTAGGGAACCAGATGAACGTTCAAAAGAATATGAAGACTGGATAAGAGCAAATGCTATGGTAATGTCTTGAAGTCTTAATTCTCTTTCAAAGGAGCTTCATGAGTCATCCTTCTATGCTACAAAAACAAAGGAACTATGGGATAAGTTGGAAAAGCGCATTGGTGAATCTAATGGCCCTCAGGAGTTTTAGATCAAGAAAGAAATCACATCTATGACACGAGGTAACTCTTCCTCGTCCATGTATCTCACAAAGTTAAGCAAGTTATGGGATGAACTTAGTTGTATAGTGCCCATCCCGCAATGTTCTTGTGGTGTATCTGCTGAGATGGTTCAGTTGAATGATATAAGCAAGATTATACAGTTATTAGTGGGACTAGAAGATTATTATGATCATGTTAAGAATCAAATCTTAATAATGGAACCAATGCCAAGTCTAAATAAGGTTTATTCTATGATCAATGATGTAAAACAGCAAGAAAATGCAAACAAATTTTCCTAAAATAACTAATAATAGTGCAATGCTCGCAAGCTCAAATAATTACAAGAAGAATGGAAATGGCAAAGCTGAGGGAATTTGATGAAAAGGAGGATAGGTACCAAAAAGGGCCACACAATACATGTTTTAAGAAACATGGACATCCAAATTGGTACAAGGAACTGATGCAAAAAAGAGGGTAAGCCATGGCCAATGCGTGTACTGAAGGTCAAGAAACACCACTTGACAGCAAAGGTTATTCTAATTCTAAGCTCAATTCAACAATACGGACCTAGTTCAACAAGAACCCAAGAAAATTATTAAGGGCAAGTATGTACCTGCCGAAATGGAGAGCAATTACTGTGGCGCTAGGAAAGCACAAGTGAATGCCGTTGAATTCTCTAATTTTGCAAGATTTGGGGATGAAGATAAATTGATCGATGCTCGTGTTACGATTCTATGTAGGGCAGCTATAAAATTCCTAATTAATAGGAGATAAATCAGCTGTAAAATTCCTAATTAGTAGGAGATAAATCAGTTGTCCTAGTTGGTAGCTATTTTTATTTAATTTCTGTTTGGTTATTCATCTTCTTTAGGAATCGTATCTTTCTTATTAGGAGAGGCCTACAAAATAGGTCTCCCATTCATGTGACAAGACTTGCCTATTTATTCGGCAATAGCATGAATAAAACGTAAGTCAGAAATTTTCAGCAAAAAAGCTTCAAAAGATAGGTAACTCTCTTTAACGAGTTCCAAGGTGCACGACTCCCTTCAACGAGTCACCTTTATCCAGCAACTATAGGCAAGTCTAGGAACTAAAATAAGGGTAAAAACCCATTATTCGAATCTAATGTCCTTGAAAATCATTCGGTGACTCAATCCCAAACTAAGGAACCCAACATTTTGGTATTAAAGCCAATCACCATGAATGCTATAGACAAGGGTGACGAGATCAAGGCCCTGATAGACAAAGCAACTTTAGTCGCTGAGTCTTGAATAAAATCACGGATGATCACCAATTCTAGCAATTCACTTTACAGATTCAGAAGCTTCTCTATGAATCAAACCATGGGCAAGGGAGAGAGGTTGACACTAGCAAATGTAGCAGCAACAACTGTGGTAGCCCATCCCTCAAGTAGGATATTCGCACTAATCAATCACTGTGCAATATAGTGGTTCCACGCTACACCAAATTGGACTTTCCAACCTTTGATGGAATGAAGGATCCCTTAACTTGGTTACATCGCTGCGACAAATTCTCTGCTAATCAACGGATTGATGAAGGTGACAAGGTTGGGCTGCCTGGGTTTCATATGCTTGGTGAGGTCCAATTTTGGTTCTGCCAAATGGAGCAGGAACATCCTCATATGACATGGGCCTTGTTCAAGGACTTGTGCAATCTTCAATTTGGGCCACTTATACAAAGCAACCCCTTGGGTGAACTAATTAATTTGAAATAGACAAAGACTGTAAAGGACTACCAACGGCAATTTCAGATGTTAGCTCGTGCTAACACTATGAGAACAAATCAACATGTGGATATGTTCACAGCAGGGCTTACTAATTCAATTTGGATTGAGGTGGAGATGCAAAGGCCCCCTAATTTAGTTCAAGCTATGAATTTAGCAAGAACCTTTGAGAAGAAACAACAAATATACGCTCGACTGGCAACCTATTAAACATGGAGGCTAACACTAAATCCAACCAAGGAGGCCAGACAGCTGCAACTTCACATGCAAGTAATGCCTCTTCTTCTTACATCAAGTGGCTATCACATGTAGAAATGGCAGAATGAAGGACTAAAGGGTTGTGCTATAATTGTGACGAACCATATTCGTCTACACATTAGTGTAAAAAATTAATTTGGCTAAAATTGGCAGATGGTGATGCTGGCCCAACAATTCCTGCAGATTTTGGGTAGTTCCAAGTTGCTTATTATGAGCTCAAGGACAAGCTCTATGTTTTAGGAAGTAATGTCACAGTTCTAGGTAAGGCAGTTGTAGAATTCCTAATTAATAGGAGATAAATCAGCTGTACAATTCCTAATTAATACGAGATAAATCAGTTGTCCTAGTTGGTAGCTATTTTTATTTACTTTCTGTTTGGGCATTTATCTTATTTAGGAATCGTATTTCTTTTATTAGGAGGGGCCTACAAAATAGGCCTCCTATTCATGTAATAAGCCTTGCCTATTTATTCATAGGTAACTCTTTAACAAGCTCCAAGGTGCGTAACTCCTTTCAACTAGTTGCTTTTATCCAGCAACCATAGGCAAGACTAGGAACCAAAATAAAGGTAAAAACCCATTATTTGGATCTGATTTCCCTATAAATCGGCCAATGACTCGATCCCAAACTAGGGGACCTAACAGCTCATTTCTCAAACTTAGGAGGTATATCCTATAACTTTGCTGTAAGCATGCTTGATTGTATTGATATTGATTCTTGGATAAGAGACACTAGTGTCATCAATCATATTTGTGCCAACATTGCATCAGTTGGCACCCTTAAATCCCCTGTAAACCTAGGCTTAGTGCATTTGCCAAATGGAACTGTTGTGGTCCCGTGTTGAGGATCGGATACTGGCGATAAATCAAGCTCATCAAAGGGAGCTTGTACCTTAGGACTCGTTAGAGAGAGAACCTGATCTCTTAGAATTTCTGTTTAATTTTCTTTTTTTTTTATTAATTAAATTCAGCCTCTTTAAATAGAGGTTACAAGCTTAGTCCCACTGCTTGCTTTGCTCCCTTTGGGTGCTGGTCTGTTAACGCTAAGTCCCAAATTGGACAGTTCTTGAGGTATCTTTGCAAGCTTCTCATCCAAACACTGCTCCATTGCTAATAGTTTGGAGTCCGTGAGAGCACGCTCTTCCTACAGTCGAATCTCGATTTCATCGCCCATAGTGACACTGGCAATAAATCAAGCTCATCAAAGGGAGCTTGTACCTTCGGACTCGTTAGAGAGAGAAACTAATCTCTTAGAATTTCTATTTAATTTTATGCTTTTTTTATTAATTAAATTCAGCCTCTTTAAATAGAGGTTACAAGCTTAGTAAAATAGGAATTCTTTTCTAACTAGGGAACTATGAATTCCTTTCTAATTAGGAATTGTTAAAATAGCAAGATAAGTACTAATAAATCCTACCAT
>CANXYI011117424.1:0-10464 GCA_948208565.1 Hura crepitans | reverse complement strand
TAAAAGCTTGAACTTGTTTTTAAAAGGTTACAAAAACAATTACATCCTAGATTAAGCCCAATCCCTCTTATGCTATAAATGAGTGCCCCTATATAGATACATCACATAACATATACAAAATAACAAAATACCAAAATTATTCTTCTCTTGATTAGTTATAGATATCGAGGCTTTAAATCTAATTTGGTTCTTTGACCTACAAATTGCAAATAAAAATGATGCACTAAGTGAATTGCTTAGTTGTGTAATCAATATAATATACATATATAGCCATATGCAATCATGCAAGGATAAAATTCACATTAAAAAGATAATAAATGTGATGTGGTAAATATTTTAGCTTAATAACTCTATATCTTACAACAATTCATGCATAACACAATTGTCTAAAATAACAAAACTATAATATCACCCATCATAGAATACCTATGATATAAACTAGATTTCAAACTATTCAACTTATTATGTTAATCCATCATTTGCTCTACTTACCAACCATTAAGACCTTATGATGATTGCACCCACCTATAAGTGGTCCTTTTTGAACCCTTCGACTGCTATACCAGACCTTTGTGTGTGTGTATATATATATAGATATGTGTGTGTGTGTGTGTGTGTGTACAGTGGTCCCTCCTACTCTACCAAACCTATGTATAAATAGTGGCCCGTGGGACCTTACAACTATTATACTAGGCCTACAAGTACTGAGTTGCCCTAGCAACTGATATTTATCTCTAGTTGACTAGTCAACCTATCTAATCTAGGTTATCTAAAAATATGGGCTAATCATGTTGTTTTATTATGTTTATCCTTCTTAAAATAGATTACGTTTTATTTAGAATATGGTCAACACATGACCTTAAGGGTAACATTAATAATATGCAAAGTTATCAATCATCTTTCCCTCAATTATAACACTCCTTATTAGTTACATCTTAAAAATAGAAACCATACCATGAATTCTATGATACATCATTTAAATCTTTCTCAAAAGATCATCAGCTATACCATGAAAATCATGATCATACACTTTTTTTATTTTCATATCACTTTAGTTCATTGACATATACATCATTCTTCAAACATTTTATTCATCATGTATGTTTATGTTACTTAAACATAACATTACCATACCATGCTCAATTCTAATAAATATCTTAACTTCAATAATAGCTTTGGCCATACTACCATATCCATTCATATCCTACTAATTTAACTCATTACATACATATGCATAACATAGCATAACCTTTAGAGTAAATAATCATGCCATGATTACATATAACATTCATAAGTCACAAATAAGGCAATTGTCCATACATAGGAATCATACATTATCATAAACTTGTTACATCATATCATCAAGCATAATTATAAACTTATTACATTTGATTAATATTATTATCAACCAATTCACTCTTTATCACACAATTAAACTCAACAACCTTAAGGCACACCTTAGTAACCATTCAGCCACTAAGTCATAAGCACTCTAAGTTATCAATAATCCATCAAATATCCACATTTTCATATGGATATAACATCACAATACTACTACAATTCATAGATATACATGTTATCAAACAAATCATATAACACATAATTAAGCCTTTCATACTTACATAACATTCAAGGATATTAAAAGGGGTCATTTAGCCAACACTTAAGTTACACCACAAATCATTTAATCCAGCCATTTATATGTAATTCAACATACTTATAGCATCAAATCACTATTAATTATCATAAACAAGCCATAAATGTCCATAACTATCACATGCATATACATTCACACATAATTTAATATTAGGGATTTCACATGCACTATTTATTATAAAGATTACACATGCCAAACAAGCTTTTCTACACCTCTAAGCTCCTTTAAGCTTTATGTTTCCCTTTAGTTATTTTTTGCTCTTTTTTCTTTACATACACATAATATAAAATAAACTCAAAAATCCATAATAATTCATGTAGGCATTCAAAACTCAATTTGACTTAATAAATGTACTCTTGGGCATGTCTAAAACTCTAGAAAAATATAAGATTAAATAAAACTTACCTCCTTAAGAAAGGTGACATTTTCACCACACTCTCTAACCTTAAAAATCTTACTTCTAATCCATGTTTTCTTATAATCAGTGGTGGATGAGGGCATTGAAGGATGAGAGAGAAGCTTTAGAAGTGGAATTAAGGCTTGAGATTGAGATAAGAAAGAAAAGAAATGGTGGGTTTGAAAGAGAATAAGCCATCAGGTATGAGGGGAGAAGAAGAAGGACTATTCACATTTTGACAATTTTTATGACTTTGACTTCTCTTAATAATGAAATCCCCAAATCTTATAGCCAATATTTCTTTTCCTGCTCATCTAATGGCTATCATTAACCTAACAAATTATTACTTTTTAAATAATTTATTCCCCTCATCTTAAACCTCAATTTACACTTATAATGATCTAATAAATCCTTTCAAAGTATAATCCAAAAGCCTCTAAAATACCACACTCAAAAACCATAAAAATCTTATTAAAAGCAAGACTTTTATCTTCACTTAATTTTTTTTAAAACACTTCCTAATATCTAAAAATTTTAATTCTAATGTCATTAAGCTATTTGGAATATTGGAGTATTAGGTTGTATAAATCCCAAAATTTTCTAAGCAAAAACTAAATATTTTGCAATTAAGTTAAGACTAGATCGCTATTCACATGACACTTTTGTAAAATTTTAATTGTCATTTTTAACCAGATAAATGACTTCATTTTTACTTCAAACTTTACCCAAAATTATACTATGATTAATACTTTCATTTGGTTGCATTAATGTGACCTAAGTCATGAGAAATACTATTCACATATAAAGAAGTACTATTCATAACATCAAAATTTTTCGGCATTACTTCAATGGTGTTGATAGCATTTTTGCTTTAAAAACTCATGGTTGATGTAACCTAATATATTTACAGTGATTAAAAAATAGTTAGGAGAGGTAGGGTTCATTAGATATTGATGTTAAACTAAACTTTTATAAAGAAAGGTCGTCTAATTATAATCGGTGAAATGGCATAGATTTAAAATAGTAGATAAAAGAGATAAAAAATGTATTAGGTTATTTCAATTGCAATATGTACTAGCTAGGTTAGGATAAGTATAAAGGATATAGTCTATTAAGGGCTGAACTTAACTCCTTTATTGAATAAGAAGATTTAAAATAGAGGTAGAAAGTGAAATATTTTTGGATGCAATATGGTGATACAAATTCTAAATTTTTTCATTTGCAATCCTCCACCCAAAATAGAAATAATTTTATTTTAGGGTTAAGAGATTATAATAGTGCTTGGATTTTTTATGCCTAATGTATCAATAGAGCAGTTTGTGAATATTTTTGTCATCTTTTCAAAGGTGAGAAAGGTTTTTATAGGCAAGTTCTCAATAAACTATCTAATATGATAATGGAGGAAGAAAATGCAAAATTACTCAAGCCCTTTCATATAGAAGAATTATGGGTAACATGGAAATGAATGCATCTAAATAAGTCACTAGGTCTAAATGCACTTAATCTAGCCTTCTTTTAGAAGTTCTGGCACTTAATTGGTCTAGATGCAGTGAAAAGCTAACAAAAATAGCTCTAAAAGGGTTCATTGTTTTTATCTCTATTTGAGAATCTAATTGGGTTGATCTCAAAAATATGTAACATTACTTCTTTGAAAGACCTTTGGCCTATTTCTCTTTGTAATGTGTTATACTTAGAATTATTTATAAGATGTAACCTAGGAGGTTAAGTACAAATAATGTGTTAGTTACCTTTAAAGTGATTCATTTCATGAATAGGAAAACTAAAGGGATGTGGGTGTAGTTTCATTTAAGATTGACATTAATAAAGCTTATGATCAAGTAGATTAGAAGTACCTAGAATCTATTATGTTATCTCTAAGTTTTAATGCAAATTAGGTTAAGTTTATCATGATGTGTGTTAAAAGTGTCAAGTACTCTGTGTTGGTGAATAGAGAAAAAGTAAAGCCATTATTCCTGAAAAGGGTTTGAGATAAAGTGACACATTTTTGTCATATTTGTTTATTCTTTATGCAAAAAGTCAACTAATGGCCAAAATAAAGGGCAAAAGTTTGCTCATCTTTAACTGTAAGAGGTTGTCAACCATAAAAGAGTTACTCAAGCTTTTTTCAATTTTTTCTCCCCATCTCATCCATCATTTCTCACCTCTATAAACTCTTTAAAGTTCTAATTAAGCCTTCTTAAGCGTAAAACATTAAGATCAAAGAGAGGGCAGGCCTTTAATTTTAGGTTTTAACAATTTTAAGGGTTTATTAAGGTCCCTATTAATGTTTTATGAGTTCAATTTAAGTTTTGGTTATGTGTAAAATTTTAATGGAATGTTTGTTTGTGCATGGTTATTATATAAGTGAAAAAAAAAAGAACAGAAGATAAAAGGAAAAGGCAAAAAAAGAGGAAATAGAGAACCAAATAAGTCTTTTAAGTTTATTAGTGTGTATATCTAAGTCTAGGAAGCTATGTGTGTAAGTTAAAGTGAGTTGTGAAATATATGTGTGCGCATTGATATGTAATTAATACATGTATTGACTATGTAATTAAGCTCAATGATAAATGAGCATGCAATAATAAGTATGTGTTAAATAAAAACTAATATGTGTTTGTGTATATTATACGACCGAATAGTGTGTATGTTTAGGAAATTGATGACCTTATGTAAATCCTTATGGTAATATGAGAATTTAGCATGAATTTGGTGGAGTTTAGAGAATACATGTAGAATAATGTCAAAACAAGTGTTTGAGTGTGAAATGGCTGAAAAAAGTGTGCCTATAGACTTGGTGTGGGTTTTGCACAAGTTATGCATAGTGTAAAATTAAAAATTTTGTGTAAACTAAGCAATTATAATAAGGATCCTAATAAATCAAAATGACAGACAACATAAAATTAAACAACATAAAAATGTTACCATTATCGATTGATTGGTGATTCCTTATCTTCATATCACCTCACCAGGTTGTTACAAACCATAGTGATCTTCACCAAGAATACCTCCAAGGTATCACACAAGAATTAAAGTGAAGAATAACTAAATATCTAGGTGCACATAAGATATTTAAAAGAGAGAAGGAGAAGAAGTAGAGAATCCAAAAATTCACAGGGTGAGTATGCGAATTTTCTATCTATTTGGTCGCTACTTATGTTGTTCAATCTTATGTAGGATATTTATACTAAAATAACCCTCTTTAGGTTAGATATTAACACTTAAAATTTGACCTAATTCTCATTCAAAGAGGCCCAATAAAAGGGTCCATATGCATAGAAATTTAAAGTCGTTTCTATGCTTCCTTCTGAGGCTCTTTTGAGCCACAATTCAAATTATCCATAAGCCTAATTTATGTTCATTTTAATTCTTAAAAGTTTTATTTAAAATCATATAAAAAATATACCCTTGACTGGGCCACCAAGGCCCAAGTCTTTTTTAACACTTAAAAAGGCCAAATTGGGCTCTAAGCCTAATTTCTCTTTTTTTTTCTTTGTTTCTTCTCTTTTAAATGATATCTCATATCACTAAAATATCAAACACTTTAATAATCATTTCAATTCTTTAAGTGTGTGACCCTATGGATTTCTAAAACACATTGGCATTACATAGTGAATTAGAGTCCTAGTCTAACTAAGACTTTTATGGTTTAATCTCATTGAGCCCATAATTAATTCCCAATCAATAATTCATTTATGTACAAGTCTTAAGAAGTGTCTAACCACACATCAAGTACTACCTAAGTATTGAAAAGTCAAGTTGTTTGACTTAACCCTTCCATATACAATTACCATGTAATTACTCTTTTCACCATACTTTATCCCATTTAAGTTTTAGTATGGACTTGTGTCAACTCAATGCTTAATTAAGTACATCTAATCAAGCCCTAAACATGTCAATTCTAATGTTTACATCTTTATTCCAAAATGCCATTATGAATCTCATTCACACTTACAGTTCACTTTGATTAGAGATTCCCTAAATAAAGATATATTAGACTTGTGAGATAAACTCCCAATTATAATCCAGGGTGGTAAATCCTCTATTCATCACTCAACTACCATCAAGTATCTTAGACTATACCTAATCTCGTAGCTATATATACATCATGGTGAAGTAAAAGCACTAAAGTCAAAGTATACCCTTTGATACTTAAGATAACTTTAGTGATCTCAAGTTAGGAGATACTTGCACCTATTGATATAATGAGATAAATTCACTGCCATAGATCATGTATACATGTGAAAATCTCATTTTTGGGTCTCCAATGAACTTGTTTCTTAAATAAGCATCCATATGTTAACTTTAAGCATCACCATGCTTACATCTTGTGAGAACTACTAATTGACCCAGCCAAAATGTATAACATGTGCTAGTCTATCCATATTAACAAGGTCCCATCTTGTTAATACTATGACTAGGGATAGTTTTGGTATTTCACATTTGCATGCAATAAGAATCTCATAACATAAACTTTTCATGATTTCCTCTGTATTGTGAAAAAATACCAAGGACTTCATTATAATGTTTAAGATCCTTGTCAAATAAATGAATTAATCATAAGCACTTATGTAATAAAGAATGCCTTTTGTTATAAATGAATGTTTAAATATACATGAAATATCCCTATTACACATGTGCTTTAGGGCATACTACTAACACTTGGATGGTCTCATGTGTATGCATGATGTAATATGTTATATATGCATGAAATTAATGAATTAATGAGTGTATGTTACATAAAAAGACAAGTGAAGGGTGTGTGTAAGTGTAGCTGAATGATTTAAATGAAATTGGTTAAAGGATGGTCATAGTATTACATGTCTTAAACATAAAAATGATATATATAATCTTTAAAGAATGGAAATATGAAATAATGACATGTTAATATAAGACTTAAAAAGGCATAATAGGGAAATAATGCATAGAATTACTTATTAAATCATTACACTAACAAATAAATAATTATTATGAGAAGTGGTATAATGGTCGAAAATCAATATGCATAGAAATATTGTTTGAGTGGTTATGTGAAATCTTAAATACTATATATGACAATAATACATTATGCATGTTAAATAATGCATATAGGTAGATACACATAAATATAAGCCTATGAGTTTGCAATTATCATTGAAAGTGTACCATGATACATTATGGAAATATGAACTTAATATGTTAATCTTGAAGCATGCATTGGTATATAAAAGTGGCACTTGAAAAGAAGAAATTGAAATAAGACAATGATGGTTTAATGATAATCTCCTTTGAGAGGATATGATGGCCAAATATCCTTAAAAGAGAAATGGGTCTTTTTTTATGATAATGAGTGGCCAAAGGGCCTAAAATTATAAAAATAATGAGATATAAATCATTCTTAAGAAATAGTAATGTAATGATATTAATGTTATGTAACTTATGACATATGCTCAATAAGCTTTTTACATTAACTTGGAGTAAATATGCATGAATTTCAATATGTCATATAGTTTTATAATAGTAACAATTGCCATTAATTGCATAAATGCCTAATAAATGATATGATTAAGAAAAAATATTATTGTATGATGTTGCAATTATTTAATGTGATGGCTAGAACATGATATGCAAATGTGATACACATTTATGAAGTAATTAAGGAATAAATGGCATTATGTAAATTGTAGACATATAGTGAGGTTATATGTGACTAAGGTGTATTAACATGTGTAACATTAATTTTTGTTATTACATGACATGAATGCAATGCATGGTGGATGTATAAGGGCCGAATCGATATAGAATGATGCCTTGTTCATTTATATGATTATATGACCCTATAATGCCATTATATGACATTAATACTAAATGACCATGTATATTCGATTAGAAGAACATGGATATGATATTAGGCATCTAAACATAACATATAATTGTCAATGTGTATAATGTGTGTGTTTTTATGGCCTTGGCCAGGTGAAGGTTGAAATTCGCATATGTAAGCCATATTTGCATATTCGTGAATTATGCATGTAAATGACTTAGATAGCATATTTTATGCTTAAAGGCCATTTCGAATATGTGCTTAGGATGACTATAATGTGTGTCTGTGTTGTTTAGTGGCCGAATGCCATTTTGAACATTTTATAGGTTATTGCCATGAATATAACCATATAATGCATGTATATCGCTAAATACCGAAATGTGTATAAAATGACATGTGATGCAAAATATGATAGTTGTGTATAACCATGATGCATTAGATATTTATAATACATTTTAATGTTGAAAGTAATGGTAAAATGCATGTTTATTATGCCAGATGAGTTTTCTAATTTTTACACCTACGCTATATGGCTACTCAGTGTTTTAAGCTTATGTAGGCCTAATTTGGCTATACTATGTTTTAGTTAACACATGTTGCTTAGGATGAGTATTTAGGCCTCACTAAAATGCAAAATGGCCATTAGGATGCATTTATGCATGAGATGACATAAATTACGTTATGTGTTAAAATGGTTAAAAATGAGATAATCAACCGATTTAATAATGCCTATATAGTTAGACAACCTTGTATGGATAGGTTGACCACCAACTAGAATTAGCAGCTGCAATGTTTACCTTTAAGTAGTAGGCCTACAGGTTAGTGCATTTTTGTGTCGATGGGCACCAAGCTTTTGGGCCACTATTTAGCACTACATATGTGTAAGCCTTTGGGTTGATGTGTTTTGTATCTATAGATACCAATGCCTTTGGGTATATTGTTTAACCACCTTCTAGTAGCCCATTATCCATTACCCAGCCTTCGATAGTTGTCTCTTTAGTATGGGTATAAATTAAATAAAATAATTATAATAAAAAGGATAAATGTGGTTTTTGCCTAATTAAGAGTAAAATAATGTTAGGTGCATTTTAAATGATATATTATGCATGACATTGGTGTTTTTGGTATAATGTCAGGTTAAACCCATTTATACGATGTATGTGGTATAATGTGGAGTTTTATACTTGTAATATTAACCGGTTGATCCATATAGGGTCTTAGAACCCGAATACGTGGAAATGATGCACAGGTAAGGTAATGGATTAAAATACATGTTTTTATGCTCGTCACCATGTAAAATGAAGCATTTGTATGTTTATGACCAATATATGAGTACTTCATGTGTAATGGTTGATTTTAATTATGTCATTATCATAATGTCTACGTATGTATAGTTTGAAATGATTTACTTAACACATGTTGCATAAATGTCTGCTTAATTGCTATACCTAGTTAAAGTGATTACACCACTAAGCAAAAGCTTAGCGCATTGCCTGTTTGTGATGCATAGGTAACAGAGTAGCAAATTAGAGCCAAAGCTTTTACACCATAGGAGACTTTTAAAGATAGCCCCTATATAGGTATTTTTTATCATTTTGTAATAATGTAATGATGTAAATATAATATTGGTAGTGTGCTTTTGTGATTCTAGAGGGATTAGGCCTAATCTGTATCTTTGATTGTTTTTGTAACTAAAGTTGTAATATTATAAAAGCTTTATTTTTCTCGCATGGATTGTGTGATAAATTATGATATTGCATGTGAGAATGATATTTGAGTTGAGCCTGAAGCTCTATGTTTTTTAATGAAGTTTAGAGGGTCAGAAGGACCGATTTGATGTGGAGATGCATTATATGCTTTTATAGAAGTGTTTTTAATAGGTTTACTATTTGGGAAAGTGTCTTGATACAACCATTATGCTATCAGATTTTTGACACAATGCTCCCATTAGTTGCTTTGTAAAGTATGCCAAATGATTTTCAATGTTTTTACAACTCTATAAGTTAAGAAATTTGTTTATTAAACAAATTAACAAAAAAAATTTAAATTATTTGGGTTTTAACGGGCAGTAGAATCAGATATCGATATGCAGTGGCACTCCCTACTCAGGTTCGGTGTATAGGCCAGGTCAAGAGTGCTATTTAGAATGCCTTAAATTCACTTACCTCACTATCAAAAGAGTTGAAATCTTTACTTTAAGCTTGAAAGAATCCAAAGCATACCTCAATTCATCTTCTCCTCTATTCACGCCACTTCTCTTTCAAAAATCCACTAAAAATCACACACACCTCTAAATCAAATTCCAAGCATATAGGCATTCTTAAAATCACCAAATCCCTTAGGAAATAAATTAAAAAGGGCTAAATTACTTACAAATCAAACGTTGATTATTGGCACCCTTTAAATATACACTTCAGCTTCCTTGAATTTTCTTAAGCTTTAGGCACTCCTACGGCTTCCAAAACCTTCACAAATAAATTCTTAACACAATTAAGGGATTTTGGTGGTAATAGGCAAGGGAAAAGCTTTCCAAAAGAAGGAAAAATGGTGGACACAAGCTAAAAATGGCATCAGGATAGCAAGGAGAAAAAGAAAAAGAGAAAGTGGGGT
>CANXYI011117371.1:0-23408 GCA_948208565.1 Hura crepitans | reverse complement strand
GAACCACTTCATCCCCTCTGTTTTTCCTCCTTAGCCTATGGCATATAGGATTTTTCCTCTCCTCTCCATTTTCTTCTCTTTCTTACTTAATTCTGACTAAAAAATATCAAGTTATATATCAATCTTAGCCTTCATAATTGAAGGAATCATTCCTAAGTGATAGAAACTAAAAATAAAGCCTTGAGAAGAAGATATGAACACTTGGTAAATAGTATCACCATAGTGGGTAAGTGTTTAAAATCCATTTTTTTATTTTTTTAAGGGTACTAGGGAGCATTTTAAGATGTTCTATATAAGTAAAATTTCATTTGGAGCATTATAGGATTTTTTAAGAAATTTTCAAATGTGAAGATGTGCATGTTTAGGAAAAGTTGAGGCTAATAAGGAAGAGTTAAAATGGTGCCTAATCACCCTTAGGTATGTGAATTTGAGTAAAATTTATGTGTGTGCAAGATATATGTGAAAATGCTTAATTTTGTTGTATGGAAATGTGAGATTTGTAGATAAATTGCATAATTATATAATATGTCTAATATACATTATTAGTATGGTTATCAGAAGCCTATAAATGTGATAAATAGGATAAAATTCAATGTGTAAGTTAGTTTGCATAAGGTGGCCGAATGGTGTCACTTATGTGTATGTAAATATGTTTAAGTTATTAATGTATTAAAGGCATGTAATTTAGGTATAAATGGACATTAAGTATGTTTGATTAAAGAAATGTAGAATGCTTAATGAAATTGCTTCAAGCATATATAGACATGCAAAAGAATATGTTTATATGTAATGTGGTATGAAATAAAGTGATGTATATAAGTGAAATGAATAAGTAATGTGGATGACTTTGTGTATGGACAATTAATCATGAAGATCAAATAAATATGGCATTGTGAATATTGGTCATAAAGTGACCAAATGAAAAGTAAAATAATAACTTGATGATTGACCTTTACCTAAATGAAAAAAATCAATATATGAAATAAAGGCTTATATTATTGGACACCCACTTGATAGGTTGATTAGTCAATTAGGGAAAAAACAATTACTAGGTTTGGTCTTTTAGGCCATTACTTGTGTTATTATTTATAAAGACGAGTGCAACTACCAAAATTCTAATGTAATCCCTGCACACTGGGATTTTGGAGGTCTACGGGACTGATCCTTGATATCCACCATTTGTATTATTGATGATATTATATTGATTTGGGGTACTGGACTGATCCTTATTGTACCAGCATTGGGAGGTTCTATTAACCTAATCCCTGTTATCGAGGGCTTTAGGTAGGTACAGCTATCGAGGTCCAAAATGTAGGCCATTACACTATTTATGTTCCACTGCCAGTGTTCCTTGGTGTAGTTTTTCAATATAGGCCATGTTATGAAACTAATCCATAAATGAGATAATACTATTGTATGAATTGTAATATGACTATAAGAATAAAAATGTGACTGTTTAAATAGTCTATATTACTGTATGTTTTGTAACTGTATGTTTGTATATGCTTGAGTGTGTACATGCATTGATTTTATCAAATTCACTACTGAGTTATACTCAGCATATCGGTGTTTTTGATGTGCAGGTAAAAGATGGTGAGTGGCTGTGAAGTTAAAGTCTCTGTGTAGCTACTCAGAGTGTTTAAGGGAATAAATCTCTATCTATTTTGTCTGTAAATAGGTTGTGTAATCATGTATGGGTATAAAAGGGTATAAGCTTTAGAATGGTATAAATAAAAGTATTGTAATGACTATAGTTTATAAACGTTTAAAAGTAAAACTAGCTGTTTGTCTGTATATATTTATATATAGTTGTTATTGTCTGATAATTGCTATTTATTATAGGTCTAAGACCTTGTGATTTGTTGTGATATAAATATTGAGAATGAAGGAGTTTTGAGGACCAGATAGGTCTATAATAAGGGTAGTCATTATATGATACTATAGAATTCTATTTTTTTATGTAGGAAAATTTTTGGTTTTTAACCCAGGTAGTTATTATGCTACCTGATTTTCTAAAAAATGGTTTTCAAACACATTGAAAGTTTTTAACAAAGTTTTACTATTAATATAAGAATAATATGGTGAAATGATAGAGAAATAACTTACTAATATGACAATAATTATTGACACCATAAGTGTTAAATGAATGAGGCCTAAAGAAACAATAAAATGGTTAACCATATGGGAAGCGGCATCCTTATCGAGTTTCTTTGGTAAATGGGTAAGGATGTCATAGTTAATGGTATTAAAGAATTGTCTAGGCATTCTTAGGCATAGTATACATGAGTACAGTGGTCTAGATTTTATACCCTATTAATGCTACAGTGTATAAGGCTTATTGTCTGTTCTTTTGTAGTAAAACATGATGAGTGAATCGACTACACTAGAGTGAGGGGAGAAAGTTGCAAGTCATGTTTTTACCACAATTCAGGGAGTAGAAGAGAGTTTAGCCACACTGGTGCCAAGTGATGCAGCATACCAGCCATATGCATAGGTATAGGCTTCACCAGTATTATTATAGTAGATTATTAAATTGCTAAAACATATATTTACTACTGCTCTAGCTCTACCTCTACCAATTCTACCACCACCAGTAGCCTTACAAAAGACATATATGGAAATATTGAAAAAGATGGGAGCTTTGGATTTTGAGGGAACAATAGATGATAATGCTATAAAGCTAAGTACTGGCTAGTGAGGACTACTTAGATGTTAGAGTAGTTGAAGTGTACTCTAAAAGAGAATTTAAAGTGTGCTATTTCTCTTCTCTAAGTAAAAGCTTTTCATTAGTGGGAGACTACACAGAAGAGAAAGGCTATAATTAACCTTACTTAGGACTTTTTCCTCAAAGAGTTCTAGAAAAAATATATTTTAGTGACCTACTTAGACAAGTAGAGGCAAGAATTTATGGATTTTAAATAGGGGTAAAAGTTAGTGTTCGAGTATGAAAAAGACTTTGCTCAGCTAAGTAGGTATATGTAAGAGTTTTTACCCATTAAGGAGGCTCGATGCAAGAAATTTGAAAAGGGTTTCAATATAAAGCACAAAATACATATAGCTAATCCTAAGATTAGAGAATTTTCTACATTGGAATCTATAGCATAAGTAATAGAAGAAATGATGAAAGAGAAGAGAGAGTTGAATTAGAGGAAGTGACCTTTTCTACTGGAAAAGCTAGCTTAACACCTGATAGGGATAAGAAGTAGAATGATTGTCAAGCCACACAGCAATCATAGAGATAGGGCTAGTCACAGAGATAGATATAGACTTAGAGGCAAGATTAAACTTCAAAATTTAGGCCTTAACCTTTTGAGAAAGCCTTTAGTGCTCTAGCATCTACTGTAAAAAAGACACCTCCAGTATGTGAGACATGTAACAAGAAGTATTAGGGACAATGTTGGCTCTTAAAGTAAGGAGAATGCATTATATGTGTTTCTAAAGAACATTATTAGAGAGAATGCTTGTAGAAGCCAATTGATGCACAAGCCTTATCTCTAACAACTATTAGAGGGCAAAAAGAGAATAAGAATGATAAGCTAGGCAATAATTAGAGGGTATGAACAGAGGCACGAGCTCTAGCTTAGTAGTATGCTATTGAGCTTGTGAGGAAGTTAAGGAATTTGATGTAATTGCCCGTACATTATACTTACTTGATACACTTGTATCGGTATTGATAGATCCAATTTCTACACATTCATGTATTTGTACTATACAAACACTGGGTATAGGGTTAGAGCTTAAATTCATAGAATATATATCCTAGTCAGCAATCTGATCGAATATAGTGTGATAGTGAACCAAGTTTATAGGTACTATCCTCTGATGATCTAAGATCAAGTTTTTCCAGTTGATCTTATTGAACTTCCTTGCCATGAGTTTGATGTTATCTTTGGCATGGATTGGTTATCAAAACATTGAGCAGTGGTTGATTATGAATAGAAGAAACTTACCCTGAGGAAAGCTGAAGGAAGTAATGTCATAATTTTTAGTGACTGAGATTCTTTGTCTAATCTCATTTCACTTGTAACATCAAGACAACTCATCCTAAAGGGATGCAAAGCTTATTTAGCTTATGTTGTTGACATAAATAGTCCTACTCTGGGGCTTGATCATATACCCATGGTATCAAATTTTCCTGATTTTTTTCCTAATGAACTTCTAGGAATGCAACCTCTATGTGAGCTTGAATTATAGATTGAGGTGTATCCTGATATTGCTTTAGTGTTTATTACATTGTATTAGATGGTACTTATAGAATTGAAAGAGTTGAAGATGCAATTGCAAGAAATGTTAGACAAGGGTTTTATTAGGCTGAGTGTTTCTCCTTGGGGAGTATCCATGCTATTTGTGATGAAGAAATATGGCTCGCTCTAATTGTGTATCGACTATAGGTAGTTAAATAAGGTGATAGTTAAGGACAAGTATCCACTACCTAGAATCAATGATCTATTCAACTAGCTTAAAGGTGTTAGTATGTTCTTAAGGATTAATTTGAGATCAAGGCATTATCATTTGAGGATTAAAGAATTTAACATTCTAAAAATTGGTTTTAGAATGAGATATAGGCATTATTATTTTTTAGTGATGCTATTCGGGCTCATTATTGCCCCTGCAGCTTTCATAGATCTCATGAATAGAATTTTCAAGTCTTACTTGGTCCAGTTTGTTGTGGTCTTTATTGATGACATTCTAATGTATTCCAAGAGTGGAGAAGAACATAAGTAACATTTAAGAATAGTATTACAGACATTGAGAGAGAAGCAGTTGTATGCAAAGTTAAGAAAATGTGCATTCTAGTTGACTAAAGTAGATTTTTTAAGCCATACTGCATCAACAGATGGAATTAGAGTTGAGCTAAGTAAAGTAAAAGTAGTGTTGGAATGAAAGCCTCTTAGGAATGGGATTGAGATTCGTAGTTTCCTAGGATTGGCTGGATATTACAATAGATTTGTGAAGGGCTTTTTTATGATTACCACTCTACTCACTAGATTATTGAGAAATAATGTAAAATTTTTCTAGGATGACAAATGCTAAGCAAGATTTGATAGGCTTAAGTTATTATGGACTAAAGTGCCCATTCTCATAAAACATGAACAAGGAAAAGATTTCATGATTTATAGCGATGCTTCGCATAATGGGCTAGGATTTGTCTTAATGTAATAGGGAAAGGTGATAGCTTATGCTTTAAGGCAATTAAAGCCACATGAATGGAACTACCTAATGCATAATTTGGAATTGGTTCCCATTGTGTTTACATTGAAAGTATGAAGGATTTATTTGTATTGTGAGAGGTGTCAAATCTACATTAATCACAAGAGATTGAAATAACACTTTACCTTAAAAAAGTTGAATTTTAGGCAGTGACATTGGATGGAGTTGATTAAAGATTAAGACTATTTGATTGACTATTATCAAGGAAAGGTGAATGTAGTTGTGGATGCCTTAAGTCAGAAGTTCATTCTGCAATGAAAATTATGAATGCTCAAGTGGAATACACTCAAGACAATGCGATCTTAGTAGAGTTACAAGTAAAACTTGACTTTAACCAATAGTGAAAGGAGCATAAAAATAGGATAGGTAGCTTATGCAATTGATAAGTAAGGTTAAAGAGCGGAAGACCACTGGATTTGAGCTTAAGAAGGATGAATGCCTCTATTATTAGCACAAATTGTGTGTACCTAATATTAATGAATTAAGGCAGAAGATATTGAGAGAAGCACATAAAGCTTCATATGTTATACACCAAAGGAACAAGAAGATGTATCTTAACTTGAAAACTCATTACCAGTGGTCAAGAATGAAGTGAGATATGGCAGAGTATGTGGCTAGATGTTTGGTATGATAGTAAATGAAAGCTAAACATCAAGTACCCTCTGGATTATTACATTCCATAGCAATACAAAAGTAGAAATAGGAGAAGATTACTATAGACTTTGTCATGGGATTGCCTATAACAAGATGTAAGTGCAATGCCATGCAGATGCTAGTGGATAGATTAACCAAGATAGCTCATTTTATTTTGATCAAGATGGACTATTCCTTAGAGAAATTGGCACAACTATATATAGATAAAATTGTGAGGCTACATAGAGTTCCAATGACTATAATATTAGATCGAGATCTATGTTTTATTTTTAGATTCTAAAAGAACTTGTAGGATGCTTTAGGTACTCGATTAGCCTTTAGTATAGCTTTCTATCCATAGACAGATGGATAGTTAGAGTGAGTAATACAAGTATTAGAGGACATGCAATGCAGTTGTGTGATTGAATTTAAAGGAAGGTGGGATTAGTATCTATCGCTAGTTGAATTTGTCTATAACAATAGCTATTAGGCTAGTTTAGGCATGGCACCATATGAGGCACTATATGCTAGACGATGTAGAACTCCACTCTGTTAGAGTGAAGTTGTGAAGGTAGACTTATCGGACTAGATTTGGTTACATATGAAGAAGAGAAGGTTATAGTTATAAGCGATAGGTTGAAAGCTACCACTAATTAATAGAAGCCATATGTTGATTTGAAAAGAAGAGACATTGAATATGAAGTTAGTGATATAGTATTTTTAAAAGTATCATTGTGGTATAAGATTCTTAGATTTGGTAAGAAAAGGAAATTAAACCTGAGATTTATTTGTCCATAAGAGATCATGAACCATATGGAACTAGTGACATATCAACTAGTATTACCACTAGAGTTGTAGCAAATGCATAATGTGTTCCATGTCTCCATTTTAAGGTTGTATTGATCTAATACTTCACATATCATATCTATAGAAGAAGTGCAAGTACAATTGGACTTGACATATGAAAATGAACCAGTGCGTTTGTTCGCCAGAGAAGTCAAGGAATTGAGGAAGAAATCTATACCATTGGTGAAAGTGCCATTGAAACACCATAATTCTAAAGAAGCTGCATGGGAAAGTGAGAAACATATGAAAGCACAATATCCACACTTGTTTTCCTCATGTACTTTTAAGGATGAAATTATTTTAGAGGGGAAGAATTGTAATGCTTATGAAATTTAGTTTTATGAACAATAATTCTTGAGCCATGAATAGTGTTTTGGGATGTGGGGGCACTATGTGTTGGCAAAAGGGGTAAGTACTACTCATTAATCTATGATGTGCTAGATTAAAACAAAATAATTAAGAGATTTAGTAGAACCAATAAATCATAACAGGCTATAAACTAGTGAATAGTGACCTTAGTTGGGTTTGTGCTGGGAATGGTCCGAGATGTCCTTGGATGGACTTGAAAAATACCATATCCTATAGTTCAAAATTTTTAATGAGTCTATTGGGTAAAGAATTTTAATATCTTGAGGTCATCTGATATTTGTTCAAAATTTTTAGATTTCATGAGTGAATAGTAACCCTACTTACCTATGTCATTTTGACTTTGAGATTTTACCAGGCCCTTAATAAGCATAATTGAGAATTATTGGCTCTAAAATTTTGAATTTTAAAGATGTTAAAAAATTATTTTGAATTTTCAAAGTTTGAAACAAAATCAAGAAAAATCAGGCCATTAGATCACCACATGTCACTATCCGGACCATTAGCCCACATAGCATAAATAGCCTAGCACATGCTACAATGCCACATGTGCCAAACCACTTTATCCCCCCTATTTTTGCTATTTGGCTAATGACATATAAGTTTTCTCTATCCTCCCTATTTTCTTCTCTTTCTCACTAAATTATCACCTAAAAATATCAAGTTATATGTCAATCTTAGCCTCTATGATCCAAGTAATCATTCCTAAGTGATAAAAACTAAAAATAAAGCCTTAAGAGAAAGATATGAACACTTGGTAAATAGTGTCACCATAGTGGGTAAGTGTTCAAAATAATTTTTTTTTATATTTTATAGGTATTAGGGAGTATTTTAAGATGTTCTATGTAAATAGAATTTCATTTAGAGCATTATAGGATTTTTTAAGAAATTTTCTAATGTAAAGATTTGTATGTTTAGGAAAAGGTGAGGCTAATAGGGAACAAGGCACTTCAAGGCCTTAAAGTGAGAAAAAAGGGTGCCTAATCACCCTTAGGTATGTGAATTTGAGTAAAATTTATGTATGTGTATGATATACATGAAAATTTTTGATTTTGTTGAATAAAAATATGAGATTTGTAGATAAATGTGCATAATTATGTAATATGTCTAATGTACATTATTAGTATGGTTATGAGAAGCCTATAAATATGGTAAATGGGATGGGAATGAATGTGTATGTTGGTATGCATAAGGTGGCCGAATGGTGTCACTTATATGAATGTAAATGTGATTTAAGCTATTAATGCATTAAATGTATGTAATTTAGGTATAAATGGATATTAAGTGTGTATGATTAAGGAAATGGAGAATACATGATGAAATTACTTCATTTGTCATACTTTTATAATGTAAAATGGCAAGCACATATAGATCTACAAATGAATATGTTTATGTGTAATGTGGTATGAAATAAAGTGATATATATAAGTGAAATGAATAAAGAATGTGAATGACTTTGTCTATGGAAAAGTGATCATAAAGATCATATATATATGGCATTGTGAATATTGCTCATAAAGTGACCAAATAAATAGTAAAGTAAAATAATAAATTGATGATTAATCTTTACCTGAATAAAAAAATCAATAGATGAAATAAAAGCCTGTATAGTTAGACACCTATTGGATAGGTTGACTAATCAACTAGGGAATAAAATAGTTGCTAGGTTTGGTGTTTTAGGCCATTACATGTGTTATTATTTTTGAAGGTGTGTGCAATTGCTGAGGTTTTGATGCAAGCCCTGCATACTGGGATTTAGAAGGTCTATGGTACTAATCCCTAATATCCACTATTTGCATTGTTGATGATATTATGTTGATTTAGGAGGTCTTTGTTTGACTAATCCCTATTGTACTTATATTGGGAGGTTTTATGGCACTGATCGCTATTATTGGGGCCTATGGGTAGGTGCAGCTACTAAGGTCCAAAATGTGGGCCACTGCATTATTTGTATTTTATTGTCTAGTGTTTTTAGTTATAGTATTTTGGTATGGGCCATGTTATGAAACTAATCCATAAATGAGACAATACTATTGTATGAATCGTAATATGACTGTGAGAATGAAAATGTGACTATTTGAATAGTTTGTATTGCTATATGTTTTGTTACTCTATGTTTGCATATGATTAAGTGTATACATGGATTAATTTTATCTAATTCACTATTGAGTTATACTCAGCATATCGATGGTCTAATGCGTAGGTAGAATATAACGAGTAGTTGCAAAATTAAAGCCTTTATATAGCTACTCAATATGTTTAGGGGCACAAATCTCTATCTATTTTATTTGTAAATAGGTTATATACTCATGTATAGCTATAAAAAGTGTATAGGGTTTAGAATGGTAAAAATAAAAGTGTTGTAATATTTGTAATTTATAAACATTTAAGAGTAAAACTAGCTGTATGTTTATATATATTTATGTATAACAGTTGTTGTTTGATAATTGTTGTTTATTGTGGATCTAAGACCCTGTGACTTGTTGTGATATAAATGTTGAGAATAAAGGAGTTTTGAGGGCTAGATGGGCCTATAATGAGGGTGGTTGTTGTATGATACTATAGAAGTGTATTTTTTAAGCTGGAAAATTTATAGTTTTTCACCTGGGTATCTATTATGTTACCTGATTTTTTGAAAAATGGTTTTTAGACACATTAAAAGTTTTCAACAAAGTTTTATGGTTAATATAAGAATAATATGGTGAAATGATAGAGAAATAACTTATAGATATGATAATAATTATCAAATCCATAAGTGTTAAATGAATGAGGCATAGCGAAATAATAAGATGGGTGATCATATGGGAAGCAGCATCCTTATCAAGTTTTTTTGGGAGATGGGTAAGGGTGTCACATGCCCGATAGAACTTCAATGTTGAACTCAAGTTCCTTTTCTAAAGGCAAACCTAATAACTCTTCTAGAAAAACATCCATATATTTTGACACCAATAGTGTGCTACTAGCATTTAACTCTCTTATCCTGGTGTCAAACACATTGGCAAGATATGCCTAACAACCTCTTAATAACATCCGCCTAACTTTAATAATAGATATTACAATGGATAGAAAGTCTATTCTCTCTCCCACTACTATGATTTTAGCCCCATCATTAGCCTAAAGAGTCAACCTCTTCTACTTGCAATCTAGAATTGCTTGGTACTTAAACAACCAATCTATGCCTAATATCAAGTCGAATTCCTCAAAATGTAGTTCTATCAAGTTAGCTAAAAATTGGTGATCTTGTATCCTTAAAGGACACTCTTTATAAACTTTATTAACTACCATATGCTGGCCTATAGGGTTAATAACCATTTTCTCTATGTCAAAAGGTTCTGAAACTTAATCTAAAACTCATACCCATGAAGTGAAAACATAAGACTATATAGACCACAGATCAATCAAATACAAAACAAGTGAATCGAAGAGAAAGAAAGTACTAGTAATGACATTGGCTTATTAGCCTCCTCCCATGATCTAATGGGATATTGTTAGGCATTAGCTCTATACTCAGCTCCGGGCTCTGATCTATCCATTTGAGCTCCCTTTGATTTCCCTCTTTAACCCTAATGTTATCCTCTGTTAGATATAGGTGTAGATCTCTATCCAGCACTAGGTCCTTATGGACAATCTCTACAAAAATGATCTAGTGAACCATATCCATAATAGACATTGGTCTTATTCCTTTTACAATCCCCTTTGTGTTGCTTATGGAAATTCAAACACTTGGTTATCTAGCCACCCTTAGTTATACACTTTGGTTTACTAGCAATTAGTGATTATTGCTATCCTACCTTACTCTTTTTTCCCTACACTAACTTTAGGGTCTTGGCTTATCTCTAAGTTTGCTGTGAAGCCTTAGACTGATAGTCTTAGAAATTCTTGCTTGATTGTGGAGCTACACTATATACTCTATGTCCTAAAGATCTTTTTTTATGATAAAACTCTTTCTTCTTTTTTTGTACCCCTACTATAGAATGGCATAATAAAACTAGTTGAGAGAAGTCTCTAACCTTCATAGGGACCATTTGACACTTGATGTCTATATACAAACCCTTCTTAAATAGCTTTCACTTGTTAGCTTTAGTGGATATTATTTCCTTGGCATATCCACTGAGCATGGTGAACTCCTTATCATACTCTCTGATAGACTTCTATTCTTGCTTGAGGTCTATAAATTGCTGTCCTCTATTATCTAGATAGTCCTCTAGGATGTACTTCTTATGGAATTTGAATAGAAAGAAATCCTATGTAATCTCCTCCTTAATGTTGTACTCAGTCAAATCTTCCCACCACTTGATGCCTTTTCTTGGAAGAATGATGTAGCATATATTACTTTCTCCTCCAGGGTGCACCTCATCTATATCATAATCTTTTCTATACAATCCAACTAGTACTCTACCTTTCTAGGCTCTATCTTTCCTTCTCTCTTGAAATCTTCAGCTCCCATTTTCTTAAGTCTCTCTAGGTAAGTCTTCTAGAGATCTAAGGAAACCACTGACTATTGTGCTAGTTGTGGTGCTCTAGCTGTACCCTATCTCACCAGTTGTAACATTTGTTATAGAAATACAAGTATAGCTTATCCTACTAACAGTGTATACCCTACAGCACTCTGCGAAATAGATGCAACTCTATGGCCTCCAATGTTATAGTTGTTAAAGTAAAACTCTTAACTTCCTCCTCATTATGATACATAAAAGCACTCATCTTGTTTATAGATAAGAGAACAAGTCATAAGCCTTTATCATAACTTATGTGATGTATAATTTAGACATTATAGCACTCATATATCAACTAGGAACACTTAAATTAATGCTCTGATACCAATAAATGTGACACCCTTTTCTCAATTCGATCACCAAGCTCGACTAAAGAGTGCATACACAAATGCATTATTTGAACTCAACAACCATTAACAAAATCTATTATGTTTGAAAACACATTTTTAGCACAATCATAACTTATAAAAGTATGATGTACTAAAAAAATTTTTGTACACATTTACAATTCACTTTCAAGAAATTTCGTATCAAAATCTAGCACTAAAATGGCTATACAAACACTTTCCCAAAAATGAATGGTAACTTGCAATTCAAAAAGCACTTCTACAAATCATTTTCCCTATTTATGTGATCCTTTGATCACTCTAGCAGTACACTTTAGAATAATTAATCAATCTCAACCTCAAGAAGAAATATCATACAACATAACAAATTAAAATTAGCTTTAAAATACTTTATAGACCATAAAGTTTAAAAAGATTACTTCAAATAAAGATTAGGCATATTTCCCTTTATATTCATTATATTAACACTTAACCTATACATCAAATAGTTCTAGATACAAAAGCTAGAAATAATACCAAAAGAAGCAGTCTTCTCTCGATATACTTGAAGTCCCCGAGGCTTGGGTTCAATCTGTCTCTTTACTTATGTATTGCAAAATAAATGATGTACTAAGTAATATCTTAGCAGTGTAATCAAATTAACTTGTATATTTATGCCTTTATTACATCATACAAATCATAAATGAACATAATCATTTAGAATATTACTTTACATGCCACATTAGCCAAACCATGTATAAATAGATTCATATAGCATAAACATACTCAAAACTCATCAAAAATCATATATTATACATAAGGTCATGCCACCATGTTATTACATGCATAAGTAATTAAATTACATTAAACTTATTTTATTATGCCCATTTTAAAGTAGGATAATTATCTTATGGATAACAGGATCATGGTGTGCAGTGGCCCTGATTATAGACCTTATGGCTACTACACCAGCATAGTGTATAGTGGCCCCCTTAGACCTTACCAACTGCTACACCAGCATAGTGTATATGCAATGCCCCTATTAGACCTTAGCGGCTACTGGACTTGCATGGATCCAAAGATAAAAAAAATATAAAACTCTATGGGTCAGACATTTACTGGATTCATGGATAAAATGAATCAAGGCATCGAGGTGCCCTAACAGCTGCTATAAAAACTCCCTAGTTGACTAGCCAACCTATCCATGCAAGGTTATTTCTCATATGGGCTATTTACAGATATTTCATTATTACACTTTCTTAATTTTAACTTAATATAGATTTTAGTTACTTTAGTTGAGCCACTAGATGACAAAACTTGGAAATTATACTATATGTCCTATTTTGAGATCAACACACACTGAAACATGCATTCAATTACATTTCAAGTCATTTGCATCATATAATAAATCCACATATTCATAATACCACATTTCCATCATTTTCTTTTTATATGTTATATCATGTCATAAAATTACAATTAAACATTTATATGATTGCATATGCTTATCCAAGATACCTTATGCCTAAATATTCATCATAAAACACATTATGGCATACATGGTAATGAAATGCTCATATTTGCTCATAATATGGTTTAAGCATATTATGGCCTCACAAATGACCATTAGGCCATCACACCTTACATACTCATAAAATTCCTCAAGAATCACATCATTATAAGCACTTCAGTAATTACATGGTACCAAGCCTTCATAAAAATCAACATAATTTATTTCATTATACATAAGTCATTTTATGCCTAATCATGCATTTGATGCCATGCATGTCTATCCTACATAACTAGCATGTATATTAAGGCATATACCTACATACATGCCTCCATACACCATTTAGCCATACATGTATTTATAAGGAAATTATCAATTCCAATCTCATAAATTACTCAATATATATTCGTGATGTCATAAATCATGTATATACCTCATTTCTAGAGATATAGCAAACGCTTACACATTACATGCCCAATTTACATAATGTTAACCCATTATGTTCATTATACATTTTAAACATCAATATGCAATTTATCAATTTAATTACACTAATACACCTAAAAATATCAATTCACATTATTAAAGTCATTATTGTATTAAATGTTCACTTACACATGAACTAACATATAACCATAATGCATATACATGCATTATGAACATAATAAAACCTCTACATCATTCATATATATTCCAAACATCTTAAATGTATCATCATAAATCTCAAAAGCCATTTAACATATTTGAGGTCATTAATACACACAATTTGGCATTTTGCACATAACTATATATAATTACATAATATGAAATTCTTACGGTACACATATAAATTTGCACAAATCAATTTGATTGCACATAATATAATGATTGTAATGCAACACCGAGGAATACCTATGCCTTCATTTTTCCCTTATCCCAAGTTTTGTCTATTTTGTCAACTACCTATTATAGATTCGATATGTAAAAATTCATATAAAATCATACAGACATTAAAAATGAAATTTGACTACATAAATGGCTCTTAGGTAACCTAGAAATGTATGAAAAATAATAGGTTTTGAAAAATCTTACCTGAATCAAAATTTGTCACCATATATTGTGCTTCAAATTGAGCAATTCTCTCGATTTCCTTCGAAATTCTTTCTCCCAATACACTTTAGAGGTCATAAAGGCACCCAAAATTATTTTTATGTGATGAAATTGAGCTTATTTTGAAGAAAAAAATAAAAAATGGTAGACGTGTAGAGGAGAAGCCATAGGCTTCATGAAGAGGAGAGGAGAGGTGTTTTTTGGTGTATTGACCAAAAAATAAAAGCAGTTTGACCATTATATACTTTTTCAAAAATAAATATTTTATTTCCCATTTTTCTCTTCTCTTTTTCTTCCCTTTTTCCTTTCATTTTTAATTTCAATTTAATATCAATTAAACACACAAAAAATAACTTAATTTAAGCTCTATAAACCTCTAAAAATTGTAGCTCAAAAAAAGAGAAAACATGAATTAATTTGCCACTTTTTATATTACTCGATTTTACTAAAAATACTTCTTGATCCCCAAAAATTCCAATTTTAGCACCAACAGACCAATTAGAAATTTTGAGTATCAAGTTGTATTAACCCTAGAATTTTTTTGGCAATGTTTAATTATTTTATGATTTATCTTAAACTAGGCCACTGTTCATGTGATACTGTCATAAAATTTAAGAGTCATTTTTAACCACCAAAATGACTTCATTTTGACTACAAAATTTGCCCAAAGTTATGTAATCATTACTACATCCATTTAGTAGAATTAGTGCCCTTAGCGTTAGAAAGCACTATTCATATATTGGGAAGTACTATTCATAAACTAGGATTTTTTAAGCATTACAAGGCCTCCAAAATAATTTCTTGTAAGACCAAAAATTACAAAAATTCTCAATTAAGGGACGCTTAAAATCTCGGGTCTAGTTAACTATTCACCCGCATATTTAGGAAATTTAGTTAAAATAGCAAATAACCTTAAAAAATTCTGATTTCACCACTATTAGACTCATTAGAATTTTTGACTGTCACATTATGCTATTTTCAAGTAAGTTCGGGGACATCCTAGCCATTTCCTAACTCAATTCAAACTTAAGCCACTATTCACTAGTTCCCAACCTAAAAGAATTTATTGGTTCAATGAAAATTACTAATTATTTCATTTTAATCATTATTTTGCTCATCAAATTTTTATGACTAGTACTCCCCCTCAGTGACCTCAACATACCTCGATTACTCTGAAAGCACTACTCATGCCTCATGAGGAACTATTCTTGAAATTGGGATTCTCAGGCATTACAATTCCTTCCGTTTTTAATAATTTCATCATCAAAATTTCATAGTGAAAAGGGTGAATAATGGTATTAAGCATTCATCGGTTCTTTATTTTCCCCAATAGTCTCTTCCTTCCAGTTTAGTGATATTTCTATAGTACTTTCACCTGTATCATTTTATTACTCTTCAGTTTTTTTTTAATTTCTCTTCATGACTTAAAACTAATCATACATAGATATCTTCCATTAATATCACATGAGAAGGTTCAAATCTACCTCACCTCACATAGGCACATATAACACATCATGTTTTCTTTACAATTTGGTGATAAAGGTAGCCAATGTATCATCTGTGCTCAACTTACTTTTCTCATTCGATCAATGCATCTTTTACTAAGGTAACACTATAAAGCTTGTATTGTCATCCACTTATTTTTGACATTCATTTTTAATTTCTACTAACCCATAATCCAGTCTAGTCTCTCGCTAGCCATACTAACCCCTTCTTCCAACCAAGTGGTCTTTTGCACTTTCTAGCATGCCATGCCAAAGTTGGCTAGATGGCCATTATTATATAAAAATTCTTTCACTCTAATAATACAATTCATATCAGCTTCTTATACACTTGTATGACCCTATTAAATACAATAATTCGAATGATGTTACCCTTTATCCTACTCACAAATAATTTCCTCCACAAATCTATGGTTATATTTAGGTATCCCAATTCAAGAATTTTTAGAAAGGGTTAATGCTCAACTTCCATTTAGTAACAAGTAAGATATCTAGCTACAATCATCTTGCTCCTAGTTATCCATTGTAGAATTTGAAATCTAGGTACATTTTAATGCGTTTAAAATATACTATATAAGAACCATTAGGTGATCCTTATAAGACATCTTCCCAAGTCCTTTATACTCGATACCTATAATATCTAAGATGTTATGGATACCTATCAACTTTAGTTCAAGTTTCATAGCCTTCCTCTCTTTAACTTATGTGACATTCCCTACTAGATTCCCGAAGAAAACCAATAAGTGGTACACTTCCCACCAAGTCACCCATCCTAAAATTTCCCCAATGGTCATTCATTTAACTTTTACCAACTTCAGTCTAGACCAGGCTATTTGACTCTAAAAACACTTCCGTCAGTTCCAATAGTCTATTTAGGTTGGAACCAATCTTACCTAGCTATTATAGGGAAATTTAATCATCCTCATGTATTACCTAAAAATCCGGAAGCATGACAGCTACCCGGGTCTTATCCTAAAATTTAAACAATCTTGTTAAACATGTCCATAACCCTTTCATAACACCTGGACACACCAGGTCCTCTAATTTCAACCTATCATAATCATCTAGCACACAACAAACTTAGATCTTAGGCCATAGATAAAACTATACAAAAAATATAGAGCCTTAGGCTCACACCAACATCACCATCATACATACATATTCATTCACCAAGGAACATGCATAGAAGTATTAAATTTACATAAGTAGGTCTTAATCACTTAATTATATTACATTATTAAAGCCTAAATATGTTATCTTACTTATTTCTACCCTAACTACATAGATATCTAAATATACATCAATTCATCCAAAGTCTTCACTTGTGTCCTTTGAACCACTATCCTCATACTTTATGAGGCAAGTCCCGTTGAAATGCACTTGCGTGCCAAAATTGGTATGCTGAGTATATGAGATACTCAGTGGTAAATTTAAAGTAGTTTAATCATGGTGTAATCCTATCAACTTACTTATGCAGTTAAAAGAATAATTTTTACTTCATTAAATAATTTAAATATTCACAAGGGTGCTAAATTACTAAAATACCCCTAAGGTATTAGTGTGGTCTAGAAATAACATTTTTAACTTAAATAAACCATTTATTACTCAATATATATAACTCTAGAAGAATTACTTAATCTATCTTAAATGTGGAAAATTACCAAAATACCCTTATTCTATATTTTTATTACTTCTCCTGAAGGAGTTATACACATTTGCTTAACTTTATCTCTCTAAGGTATTTATATGCCTTAAGGTAGTCTTCTTACCTTATATGTATAGATATATTTACTTATGTTAATTATTTAAATTGATCTAGCACATCTGTGCAATATGTCTTCTCTGCCCTTTAATTGGCATCTTATCCAAAATTAAGGAAACACTGATCCATTATACTTAATCCTTTTATTCATAATCAGTCTGATTATTTATTTGATTTAATTATCTAGCCTGACTAGGAAGACAACACTTTAAAACACTAGATCTAAAAGGATTAATAACTAGTGTAGTGGTCCCTATTGTGGACCTAAGCCGCTTCACCGACATGTGTGCCATAATGGAGATCAGCCATAGCCTCCCCAGACACAATGATAATAACTAAGTGGCATAATAAAGATTAGCCCGTGGGCCTCCCCAACCACAAATAAAATAACTATCAAGAACTAGGTGGTATAATAGAGATCAATCTGTAGACCTCTCTAACCACCAATAACTAGCAGTTGCAAAACCCAAAGTTGACCGATCAACCCATCTAGTGGTTGTCTAACCAATGGACCAAGTATCTCAATTTAACTTTAGTTATTAGCCAAAATTATTCTTATAATATTTTAGTCTTAAAAAGAGACAGATAAAAATTTTATCTTATACTTTAAAATTTATTTCAGACTGGTATAGCCACTTTTTGGCTCTATTGGGTAAAATTCAAAAATAATTATTAGGTCTATTATGATCAAAACTCAAGGTGTCTTATGATATGATTTGTCATGGCATTTCCACTTTGGAACTTAATACTTTCTGGTCTAGTGACATTTTGGTTCACATAGAGGTCAATTGGACAGTTATAGGTCATTTTGACCACTTTTGGAAGTTAGTTTTCTGGGACTATTTTAAGTTTGATTTCATTTTAGTTTTCACTATTCCTTTTTAACATTTTATTGGGCACTAAGCTAATCATAACTAGGCCAAATTCCATGGCCAAAATGTAGGCATAATTGCCAATTAAAACTGGGCCAAATCCATTGCCAAAATATAGGCATTAAAGCCACTAAAACTGGGCTAATTGCCTGATCAAAACTCTAAGCACCATACCACTGTCACTAAACTAAATCTATGGCAAAAATATAATTCACTTCTAGCCTCTTAAAGGCATAAGGAAGTTTCTATTTATTAACCTATTTGAAGTCACTTTTAAGTTATTGTCTTAAGTTTTAAGTATATTATTTGGTTCAAGACTTTCTAGCCAATTCAAGGTATATTTTAAGTGCACTTTGTTGTGTTAATATGTCATGTTCATCCTTTAATGTTCATGATCATTAGAGGTAAAAATCATGACAAACATTAGGCATATTCTAAATATCTTTATAAGCTATCTCACAAACCATGTCACTAATGCATACTTTTGGGTACCAAAAGAAAATGTACTCAAATTCCATATCCTTTTCACTTGATGTCAAAATTCAATTAAGAACATATGCCATGCCAAATTCATTCTCCATTCGAAACAAATTATTATAGGTTACTTGCCACCATCATTTAATACACTAAGAATGACTCTCGATTACTAACTTCTAATGCTTTTTTCACCAATATTTCACAACTAAAATGGCCATAAACTTCATCCTCACATGTCTTATAATATTAAAATTAAATTCCAGCCTATGTATAACCATCACAAGCATTCATATCCACCAAAACTAGTAAGGAAATTAAGCTATTTTGGATAAGGTCCTCAAGACGCACTTCCTAACACTCTAGGTATTCACATGTTCATCACTACCAAAGAAGGAATTACCCCTAATTTTAACATTCTAACCACTATATAACATAGTTTACTAACCTAGGTACCTAAAACCCATGAAGAAAGGCTGTAAATTCACTTACATGAGCCTTTGAAGGTGTCAATCCAATCTATAAGCAAGCTGCTAGCCCTATTCTAGCTTCCACGGTACTTTTGTTCTCCTTCTGTAAGCCACCATTTTCCATCCAATGGCCACTAATGCATCATACGCACACACACACACACACACATATGTCTTAGCAATGATTTAGCATAAAAAATCACTAAAAAGTCTAAGAATGGGGTAGATATAACCAATAACTCACCTCACATATACAGTTCTAGACTGTTATGAGTCTACCTCCTTCCTTGATTTTTTTCTCCCAAACCCCAGCTCTTTTTTGTATGATTCTTTTTCTTATGGTGCCTAATATCCAAAGGAAAATTTACCTACTAGAATCAACCTATTTGGATGTCAGAATAGAAACTTATGGCCTGAGAAGCACAAAAATGGCATCGACAATTCTGGTTAAAAAAGGAAATGAGTTTTTGTTTCTTACAAGTGGAAATCCACTTGTCATGGCCCATTTGCCACTTGGCAAGTGGGCTAAGAAATTTGGCACTACTATGGGCCCCACTTTGCCACTTTTACCTTGTTCTAGTAATTCTTGAACCATCTCGATTTTTTAAGAAACTTCAAAAATTCATAAAAATTAACTCAGACCTCTAAAACATACACTATTTTTTAAGTTCCTATTTTAATCCCATCTAGTTGTAAATTTTTGAGGCCAAATTCCATCGATAAGGTAGTTTTTAGGCTACCTTGATTTGTGTGCCAACCTAAAAAATTGTGAGATTTTGCGAACGACCTCTGATTTCAAAAATTCTTTCATCATTGGACTCAATATGATTTTCTAACTACAAGGTCCTATATTATCAAGTTTGTCTAGGCACATCTTTGGCCGGTTCCAGCTCGAAAAATTTTTATTAGCCTGATAGGTAGCTTAAAGCCCAAAATGAATTATTGGTTTTGCTAAATTTTTTTATTTTGCATTTTTCATCATTTTAGAGCCCCATGAAGTTTTATGACCTATGCCATTGCTTTAGTCCATGTGTAAGTGACCTGACACCTCAGGTGCACTTCTCAAACTCTATGGCACTATTCACAGAGCCTTAAGATGTGGGCATTACATTTCTTCCCCTCTTATGAAAATTTTGTCATCAAAATTACCTAAAGCAAATGAAGTACAAAACTAGCTCCTATTTGCTCGTCTATCTCTTAAGAAACTTTCTTTATACTTTTATACCTCCATAGCATTGTAATAGTGGCATAGACTTACTTTTGCTATCACCTCATTTCATGAGCTATAACTTACACTATTTCTTAGGCATAACTTATATCTAGCTATACTTTCATAGCTATCATCTAGATCATATGTAACTAGTCTAATCTATCCCCATAAGCATAAAACATAAAAAAATTGTGTTCACTGTGGCTCAAGTGGTAATACAAGTCTATGTACTAGAGATCCTAACTTTATTAGTACCCCCGTAAGGTCTAATAATTTGGGTCTTAATTACCTTTTCCTTGGACCTCTGTACCTATTTCCTTAAAAAACTCTAGAACACTTTATCTCTAACTCAATATTTAGCAATTTCATGCTTCAAGTCATCATGAGATTCTGGTCTAATTATACTACCTTCAGCCCTTTTTTTATTCATTTCACTTTTCTTTAATCTTTTTAATGAAGTCTATTCTAAAAGCTTTCTATACCAAATCCCACTTCGGTATGAAATGTCTTGCATTATGTATTATATAATGCCTCATAAGAGTTTATTTCCACACTAAACTGATTACTATTATCACAGACACATTCTGCCAAGAAGATATATACACATGTATTAGATATCTATATCACCCTCTCTAACTATCCATTAGACCGAGGATGATAAACTAGGTGATGAGCTAATCTGGTGCCTAAAGCTGCTTACAACTATTATCATATCTGATAGTAAAATAAAATCCCTATCCAAATGACAATCACTAGCACAAGATGAAATCTGTTAGCTCATCACCATATAATCTAGCCAACCTATTTAAAAACTAATTCATCCTAATCGGGTAACTTAGATTGTCTTGATTATCTATCAACAATTATCCATGCACCATTATGTCTGCTTTTACTCAATAGTGAACTTATTACAAACTTAGAGTTAGCTTTTCTTGTTCTCACTCTGATATAGCTGTAGGTTACAACAACTCAAAAAAATTCTGATGCCTAACTTTTACCTACTGGCATATCAATTACAGGGTATTATACCCCTACCATATTCCTTTCCATACCAAGCCATCTCGAAATAAGATTCCCAAACATAGACTTTTCCTCCCAAAATGTATAGAGTGAGGAGACTTACATATTTCTATAAACATTTACAATCCAAATCCTCTGTACAAAATGTACACGATATGTTCTGATGAGTCTGCTACTCACTTACTGTCAATTAAGATTCTGAGATCTTACCCTCTTTAGCTTTGCTAATTATCTGAATCATCTACTTATCTCTCATCTGATTCTTTTTAATTTGTTATCTAAAACTTGATGCTACTTATAACTTAGCTACTGTTGCCTCTTCTAAAATAAATGGTAACCTGACATTCATAATCTCTCAAGATCACCATAGATTTTTTATACTTAGCATTTACTATTACTTTAGCTTTCACTAGTGGGTAGTCAATCAGGCAATCAAAATCTTGAATCAACTCTACCCAGCTTCTCCCTCTCAGGTCCTTTTTCCTGAGTAAGGGAATATTTCAAGCTCTGATGGTTTATACCTATACAACATTCATTTTCCCATTGATAATGCGATCATTTGTTTTAGCCTAACCACTATGATAACTAGCCCTAAATTAGGGGTAAGATAAACCTCTCCTCATCGCCTCAATTGTCTTACAGTACAAGGCTCTACCTTTCTATCTTGCATTAACATCTAACAAACCATTCAGTGAAACATCTTTACACATAACCAAGTCCTTACCTTATTCAAGTTGAATCAAGATAGGAACCTCTGTCAACCTCTATTTTAACTTAGCAAAACTATCTTAAGAATGCATATCCTAGACCATCCTTACCTCTTTTTGGATTAGTCCAATCATAGGAGTAACAATGACAGAAGTCCTTTTACAAGCCCTTTGTGAGCTTAACTAAGCCTAAAAATTTTCTCATCTTAGTTACATTCCTAGAGGGTTTCAATTCTAACACTACCTTGCCTTTACTAGTGCCAAATCCTAACTCTCTCTATTGAGACTGGGTGGTCCAAAGAAAAACTTCATTTGCCCACTTTACACTTATTGTGTTTGTCTCACACGCAAACATCTTCTTTCAGGATCTATATTATAACCCTCTAATGCTATTCATATTCTTTTTGGTTCCTAGAATCTGCCATAAGATCATTCAGAAACACCATTACTAATAGTCTACATAAAATTAAAAGCTTTATTAATTGTAATCCCTAAAATTGCTAAGGCATTAATAAGCCCGATGACATTAACAAAAACTCACAATGTCCTCCCTAGGTCCTAGAAGTAATCTTAGTAATATTAGCTTCCCTAAATCCTCAGCTGATAATATCCAGATCTTAGATCAGCTAAAAAGAAAGAAGACTAGCCTCTCTTAATGATCAAGCAGATTATTCATCAGAATAAGGGATACTGATCCTACACAATCATTCTATGCAAGTACCTTTAAAGTAATGCACAACCCTAGTGACTTGTCTTTCTTTCTCATAGACAGCTTTGACACATATTAAAAAATTATACTAAGTCTGATAAGACTTTTATCACACAGCTCTCATAGCTATATTCTCAGTGCTTTTATTTCAACAAACATCCTTCTTTAAAGAGCAATGAACACTGGAGCAATACCAATATACCTC
>CANXYI011117151.1:0-10927 GCA_948208565.1 Hura crepitans | reverse complement strand
ATAAATTATTTATATATATATATATATATATATATATATATATATATATATATATATATATATATATATATATTTAATATTCAGTTAGGCTTCATAATTTCTTTACTTATATAACTAATTTTAACTTAGTTTTCAGTTATTTTATCTTAATTTGAATTTGTAAATATCATTTATTTAATTCCTTTTTATTCCCTTTCTTTTATATTATTATTATTATTATTATTATTATTATTATTATTATCATCATCATCATCATCATCATCATCATCATCATCATCACCATCATCATCATCATCATTTCGATTTCTTATTCATTTACTTGTATATATATGTTTTATAAACTCTTCTAGTAATTGAACTTTTTATTTTAATGTACTTATATACTTTTATAGATATTCATATTTGTATGTCTTTGCTAAAACAATTTTCACATGGTACTTACTCTATAAAATTATTTTCCTTTGTGCCAATAGTTCTGATGTTTATTTTTCTTGTAACGAATATTTTATTTCACCAAACAACACATTTATATAAGTAATTTTTAATCTAGCATTATTTAGTTAATCCCATATGCCTATTTTAAATTATATTCTTTTAAATACAATCCATTCAATTTATATCATTATCTTTCCCTTAATTCATTTAACTATATATATATATATATATATATATATATATATATATATATATATATATATCTGTATATGTGTGTGTAGGTATTTATAGAGAGAGAGAGAGAGAGTAATACAAATAAATTCAATTGCTTATTTAACTAGCAATTAGTTAATTATCTTCCTTTCGCCACATATTTCTTTAATGTAGCTTATTAATTTCCTAAAAAATTTATTGATTTTCTTCAATTGCATCTACTTAAATAGGACTGGTTATTCTATTATTGTCATACATTTACAATATTATCTAAATAACTAATTCATCAAATATATGTTTACTCGATTATGAACATTTCATTAGTGTACATTATAATTAACTTCTTTAACATTTAAACCTTTAAGTAATACTTTGCTATATTCATCATATAAATTTATTAGCATAATTTTCATTGTAATTTCAATACTTTATACACAATTTCCCTATTTGCATTTTTCCTAAAATTTTATCCTAAAGAACCTATTTAAATCATATGATTATTCTTTCTAATGTGCTTACCCTAATATGTTTATTTATTAATTTTATACCTATATCTATATGTAGATATTAGGTATTATTTTTAAATAAATGTTTTGGATCCTTTGATAACTTTATGCCACACCCATAACTTTTGTTATTCTAATAATTCTAACATCATTTCCTAAGCTAAATTCATGATTATATGCCTTAGTTCTAATAAGAACACCAAATTTACACAAGTTGTACACTTTCCATAATATATATAAACTTAAAATCCATAAATAGTGATCACACATACCTTTCAAGCTTAAGTCTATTTAATCTTGCTTCTTTCTTCTTTAATTCCACTTTATTATCTTTCCATCTCATCCTTCTCAATATCTATTATAGATTCCCTCAAATAAATTCATCACAAATTACCATTACATAATAAACATTGACATATAATTCCACAAATCAAATCTACACCTTAAATAACCTCATAAAAACCACTTGGTTTGGGATCAACTTAACTACTTTGGAGGGACAAAAATACATATCATCCATCTTTTTTTACCCTCTAAAATTCATCTCTTTCTAACCAATCATAGGGGCTAAAGTGTTAGGCTAAAAGAGCAACTTTTCTTATGTACTATTTAGTGATTATATTTCTAAAATGAAGGTGTAAAAAGGGTAGAGCAAGGGAAAAATGAATTTCAACCATGTAAAGGGGAGGAAAAACTTGTATGGGCTAGAAAAAAATTAATATTTAATTATTATTTACATATTTATATGGTAAATTGATGGTTGAGATTAAAAATCAACTTTTAAGCATGGATGGCTAGGAATTATCCATGTATATTATCCTTAAAAATATCATTTAGTCATTTCCACCTTATAAATTCCTTGTGTCCACTTGAATGGCCAAGATTTATAATGATACTATTTATTCCAATGGCAAAAAAATGCTCTATACAAAACCATTTTTTTCCATATTTCCATAAATATAGACATTTAATTGAATTTATTTGCTTAATTTTTTACTAAAAATTCCATGTTTAGAAAATTCCAAGACTGTGATTCTCGGATTCCTTATAACTTTTTACCATCGAGATGTTCCACTTTTAGAATTTTCTAAGCACATTTTTGAAATTTTCCATTTAACTCTAAATGGTTTACTATTAACATTACACCACAATTCAAGATTTTGTTGTCAACTTTAAATCCCTTTATATGACCTCAAATGCTCTCTAAATTTTATCACAATACATCTTATAATTATTATGAATTTTCGATTGGGTTAGCTCTATTCGCCCCTAGAACACTATTCTTTGTTTAATTATCACTATTCACTCAGGCCCATTCCCGAACCTCATTTTTCTCACATTATCTCATTATCACCATGCTACATGTCACTTTCCTATTATCCTATGTGACTCTCTCTTCTTTTTTACAATGAATAGTGGATTTTCCATTTTGCCCTTATCTTTTTAATAAAATTACCATTTCACCCCTTAGTCGATTTTCACTCTGTTATTCACTCGAGTTGACTCTGCTCAATCCGTATGGCCATTCTACTTCCCACTTTTTCTTTTAATTCTCATTTAGCCTCATGAAAAATTAGATTAACAGTCAGGCATAAGAAATGGCATAATATATTCTGAGTGGTAAAATGTACATGTATACCATGTGAGTAAGCTCATATTGAATGTATTATGGATGAGAACTTGAGTTGCTATTGGCATTAATACTTATATGAAATTAGTGGTAGGGAAGGTAAATTAATATAAGAGTAATTATTAACCATAAAATAATTGTTAAAACTATTTTAAATATGTCTTGTTATTATATAGTAGTTACTAAGAAAAAGTCACTTAGAAATCTTGCATCATACTCAATTGCTTGGAATAATTTTTGAAATGTAAATTTATTGGTTAAATTTTATGATGTCTATAACTTATGTTATTATGACTAGTTAAACTTGGTTTTCTTAAGTTTTTATCTTTCATCATCTTATACTTAATAATTAACTTATATCATATCATGAAATATTACAATGCCACTAAACATAGTGCTTAGCATGAAAGTTTTGCATTGTGCAGGTTAGAAAAGACTTTAAGATATGATTAAAAAGAAGTACTAATTAAAATCAAAGTCACCAAATCTCAAGCACATAGCAAAAATCTCTATTACTCATGTTGTCTCTAGTGGATATAGGTATGCATGTAATTAATCATGTAAATGGTGTGTAAAGAGTTAAGAAGAGGCCATGTAAAGGTAGTTCTACAAAGTGTTAGAAATAATTCTAAGGATTGTATAATAGTAATTCTCATCTTTTAATGACCTATACTTAGCTAATCTAGGCATTATTGCATAAAAATTACTAGTAATAGTGTATGTGCTTTATAAAAATAAGGATGAGATTAGACTTTATTAAACTATTCCATGAAGTTTAGCTAGTTTACTTAGGCCCTTGAGTTTTCATAATCTTTAATTGACATGAGTAAGAATGCATTTCATAATTGATTGCGCAGGTTGTGTAACTAAATAAGGTGAAGCATGTATTTTTGGGAGATGTTATTTGAGTGTTTTTCAAACATTTAATATGTTATATAAATCGAGTCTAAATTTATTTTTAGAAGGTATTACTTCCATTTGGCTACCTAAGTTTTGCCTAGGTTAGTTTGTTACAATGTGTGGTATTAGTATGTGTTAAAAGTATGTAAACGCCATTACACATACACATATAAATTTGAATTAAAATGCTTAAGATGAGTCTGACAAGGTTGTTTAAATGCTATAGATTAATGTTTCATAATCCTTATGAGTTAAATATGTGGTGGTGCTAAGTAGATACCTCAGATGGTTAAGAACCTTATAAGATTTTCTTTCTAAAGGATAAAGTAAGTGGATGTGATATGCCAAAAGAAAAATTAAGGGGAAAAAAAGGAGACATTGGTGTATGAACAAGCACATGCTTAATACATTTGTGCACTTATCAATCTTCCTATAAACATTGGTAAGTTATAGTTTATACGCTCAGAGATGAGGAGATTATGCATTAACTAGCACTAGATATTGTATATGTATATAACTATTGCATGATATAAATAAGTATTTCCATCTTTGTATAAGACAGAAGAGTTACCTCATGAACATAAACTTAGGCTAGAAATAGAATATTGAAGAATAAGAATTAGATGTGTTAGAAGTTAATAAGTCAATTGAAAGTATGAGACTTAGTTTAAAGGACTATAGTCATAAAGGATAAAACCCTTAGAACATTTAGAAGTTAGAAGATTAATGCATTTGAGGTAAGGATAGAGTGAAATGAATTTATATGTTTATTTGGTAAAATAAAAATTCCCTTAAGATTGGAGGAAGAGCAGTTATATATCAAGTTTAGTAAGTTTTATTCTTAGTAGGGAGAGATATTATTCATAGAGCATGTAATATTTATTGAACAAATTAGAATGAAACTAGTAAAGGATATCTTAAAAGTTTAGAATTTTCTATGTTTAGCTAACATCTATAGGAGATTTGTAAGAGGTTTCTCATTGATAACATCACCACTCACTAGATTACTAAGGAAAGATGTGAAATTTGAGTGGATCTACAAGTGCAAAGCTACTTTTGATTAGCTTGAGATGATATTGAGATACGCTCTAGTCTTTATGCAATTAGTATTCGGTAAGGGCCTTTAATCCATAGTGATTCATCATATAACAATTTGGAATATGGGTGTTATAAGAGGGGAAAGTGGTTTCCTATTTACCTATATAGCTTAAAGTATGTGGAAAGAATTACCCACTTATGATTTGTAGTAGGCAACCATAATTTCTTCAATAAACATTTAGGGCATTATTTGCATGGTGATACATGTTACATTGATATGGTTGACAAAAGCCTAAATTATCAGCTTAAACAGAAGGAATTAAACTAAAGCTTAAGGCAAAGATAGATTATGATTGCATTATCAACTACCATTGAAGAGAAATCCATATGGCAAAAAACACATTTAGTATAAAGTTTTTACTAGATAAATATACTTTAATTAAATGATTTTTTTCTAAATATACGTATAAATTTAGTATTTCTATAATTAGACTATTTACATGTATATGGCATCAAAAGGCATGAATTCTCATCTAACACCAGCTTTGAATGGAGTTTTAGTAGTAAAGTGAAGAATAAAACTTATACTGATACCATATGTTAAAAAAAACTCAAAGGGATGATAATAAGCTAATAGTAAAAAAGAAGTATAATTTAAGAAAGAAAAGGAGATGGATAACATATTAGGGAGATTAATGAATGTTTATATTATTAAGGTAGAATGTGTAGCAAAAAATGCAAAGTTAAAATAAAAGATTCCAAAAAGATTCTGTGATAGACTATATGTCATACACCCTAAAAATATAAACAGAGAAAATGATCCTAGGATACAGTATTTATGACTGAGAATAAAGAGAGATATTTTAGGATATGTTACTAGATATTTAAATTTTCAATAAGAGAAAGTGGAAATCATAAGCTCCTTTCAGATTTTTACATCCTATTCCATTTCTAGAGTAGAAGAAGGATAAGGTTAATATGGATCTTATCATAGGATTACTAGTTATATTAAGGAAGAAAGATGCCATATCAGTTATAGTTGATCAATTGATGAAGTCAACTCACCTCTTGCCATTCAAAGCTGATGATTACATAGATAAGTAAGTGGAGATATGCATAAACAATATAGTATAACTACATGGTATGCCCCTATCTATAGTACTAGATAGAGATCTAAGGTTTACTTTTAGATTCCAATAGAAATTAAATGAAGAACGTTATAACTCAGTATATCATTCCATCTTTAAGCTAATGGTAAATTAGAATGAATAATTTAGATAGTTAAGTTAAAAAAATGGTAGTATATGTTAATATATAACAATATACTACTAGTTGTGCCTATATGTATTAGGTACTTAAGGATAATCTAAAGGGATGTATTATGGACTTTTGTAGGATGTTGGAATAGATACATTCATTTGGCTAAATTTTCTTATAACTATAATTATTGAGAATGTTTAAAGATTGCACTAAATAAGACATTGTATGGAAGAAAGTGCAAGACACTATCATCCTAAACTAAGCTAAGTCAATGCTAAATAAGGGGTTTATAACTAATTCAACAAGTAAAAGATAATGTCAGGATCACTAGGTATATATTAAAAGTAGCAACACATAGGCTAAGGTCCTATGTTGACATCGATAGAAGGAAAATTAAGCATAAAGTACATTGAACGTTTTATTATGTTTGAAAGAATTGTTTTGGTAGCATAAAAGTTAGCTTAAACACCATAATTAGATGGAATGCATAATGTGTTCCAAGAGAGTATGTTGAGAAACTATAGATTGGATCGTTAACATATAGTTCTTATTGAAGGAGTTGAGGTATAGGTTGATGTAACATACTAAGAAAAAAATACCGCTATTTTACCACGTGGAGTTAACGAGCAAGGGAACAAAAATATTCCTTTAGTATTGGTTTTATGGAATAACAATATGGTGAAAGATGCAACTTAGAAGCCTAAAAAGATTATGATATATGACATAACTTGTGCGATACATAAAAAAAATCCTAAATAGACAATGGTATATGACTCAACTTGTATGATTATAGATGCAACTTATGTGATAGATAAAAAAATATGAAAGATAAAACTTATGTGATATATAAAACTTAACAAGAAAGAAAGAACTAAAATAAAAAGAGTTATATTTAAGAAATTATGGATGTAAGTTGGAATTTTTAAGCAATGAAATAAAGGAAAAGAGGATTTAATTGAATGGGAAGAATAATTAGGGGATTAAGAAATATAAAGAATATAAAATTTTTGTTTGACCCGTTTAAGGATTGAGAATCATTTTGAATTGTGTTTGGTAGAAAATTGGAAGAAAAAAAGTAAAGGAAAGTGATTAAAAAAAGGAAGAGTTGTTATGGCCAATTTCAATTCTAATTTAATGAATTTGTGAGTAGCTGAAGGCAAGGAGAAGATGGGAATAACAATACTAGAGAAAATAATGGATTTACAATAAGGGAATTGTGTTAGGTTAGTAGACAATAAGAAGCAATGATTCGAATACACTTAAATAGGTAAGTAATTGCTTTATCTTTTCATCATGAATTAATATAGGGTTATTAGTAGTTAACAAATTGCATTGGGTTCAAAATAATCATTGTAAGGGAGAATTGGATTAGCAAACATAGAATGGAGTGGAAATACACTGGGGCAAAAATAACAACAAAGGTTTGATAGCTTGCCCTTCAACCTAGGTATGTCATTTGATCCTAAATATGTAGAATTCACTTAATGTTGAATAGTTATGGTTTTGCATGTGCAGGATTTATAAATTAAATGAGTATTTAGTATCCTAGTGTTAGTTGTATGCCCTAGAGCATATATGTAATAAGGATATTTTACATACATTAACCATTTATTATTGATGAAAAGGAATCCATTATTACTTAGTACTTATTTTAATTCATTTTTTATAATTATCTTATACTTTGTATAGTGTCCTTAGTATAGCTTCATAGTATAAAAGAAATAATGAAGTGTAACACTCATATCTAGCTCCACAAGGGAACTTGATAAGAAATGTTACAATGCATTTAGGAAAGGCATATCATAGAACTTACGAAAAGAAAGTAGGACATACAGATGGCATATATCAAAAGAAATAAATTCAAATATCAAAGTATTTGACAAACAAGTTGTAATTCCCCCTACCCATTTCTTGAAGGAACTAGACAAAGGACACTACTTCCTGTAAGTCACCTATCCAAATTTTATCCTAACCCCTATTCATTTAACACTTATATCCATCTTCCCTTTTTAAACATATTCAAGTCATTTACTTATCAAGATCCCTTTACCATATTATATTGGATATAACTAATTAGTAAAAACATTTAACTAGACAAAAATTAGATTCATAGAAATTCAGACAGAATAATAGCTACATAGGGAAAAATCTAAAATATTAAACCTATTAAAGCACTTTTATTGTCACAATCATCACATCCTCTAACACTTGGACCCTTTTAGTACTTCAATCAACATCTTAGCATATATAAAGCCATAAGCACATAGGGTCTTAGACCCATAATACTCAAATCTACACAGTTAAGAACACATACATCCAAACATTCAGTTATGTACATTAAGGCATATAAGGTACTAGCTCTCACATAATCAAAACATGCACTTAACATTTTCATCAACCCAATCCAAACAAACTATCCCTGAGTGCTAACTATACAAATTTCAAAAAGTATGACTTATACCCTAGGGATTAGAAGTGCTGCACTATAATGCAGGGCTGAACTAGTATTACTATCTATAACTTATGCATCGGAACACCAACACAATGAATATAAAGTTAGTGGTGGACTCAATCCAATAAGTGCATGTCATGCATACAGTCAAGCAACAATCATGATATGAGACCACAATATAGACACACAGAGTTAATTATATAAAATATTATCGATCCATTTATTAGTCTTAATATTTATTTATCAGTCCCTTACAATTTAATTAAGTTTCCCAAATTACACCAAATTAGTGTTTATTATGGTAAATGCAATGAATTTATTATTATAACTAATAGTAATACTCATTTATGTCATTTTTATAGTCAAGCCCATGCTATAGAGACTAATCTTACATACACTAGACAACAGGATCTAGACTGTGCAGTGGCCTACAATTTGGACCTTAGTAGTTACACCTACCTTATCGAATAGAAGGGATCAGTCTATGTGAACCTCTTAATAACAAACTGGCAGAGGGCAAGGATCAGTCCCATAGACCTCTAAACATCTATAGGGGATAGTAGGGACTAGCCTCGTGGGACCTCCCAATATCCTAAATTAGCATGTCATCTAAGCTATAGTGGATAGCAGGGATTAGTCTTGTAGGACCTCCTAATACCCACAAATTTATTAGATAGGTAGTAGGGATTAACCCATATAGACCTCTTAATACTCAAGTGTTCAAGGCTTAATATCAAAACCTCAGTGGCTGCACCCACCATTACAATCAAATAGGATATGGCCCTAGGATGACCAAAAGCACTAGTAATTGGTTACTCTCTATTTGATAGGTCAACCCATCTAGTGGTTGTCTAATTAATGGGCTGAATTATATTTATTAATTATTCGCACAATTATAGATTTTTATCATTACTGCATCTTCATTCATGCAACTCAATTTTGGTCATTTGTGCATTTACGGACATTTCACAATTATGATTCATTTTCTAAAAAGTATTGTTCTTTTGTTAACTTTCCATACCTCAATTCTCATAACCTTTCACATTATATCTACCATACATTGCGATCATTATCAATCTTATTTATCATTAGCTACATTTGTATTATTACACTCAATTCAAGTATTTTGTTCTACTCATGCCATATTATTATGCTCACACTATAAACGGTCATTTCCATATACAACTTCATGTAACATACTAAGTCCCATTTTAGGTCATAAAGTACCAAAGTCCCATACATAAATTTCTTCCTTCAAATATGTTGTCACCATATTTTGCACTTCATTTCCAAGTCAATTGCAATATTAACATGTTCCATACTCATGCACATATCATACAATCGCTATGCATACCATTTGGCCATTTCATGTTCACACATATACACTTATTCCTCTTCCATACAACTCATGCACATAACATTCATTCCATTAGGTCAACATGTTAGATGTATGCCCTAAAGCTTATGTACTAAGGATATATTCATGTGTTTAAACCTTATGAAGTAATGTAAAAGGCAGTTCTCTTTATATTATGGTACTTTTATATATTACTTATGTAAAGCCTATGTTTTAAGGATCTATGAATAGTGCCCTAAGGTCCGAGAAGTGGAGTTCGGGTTACTTACACATGGACCATGGCAGTGGCACTGGTCATGAAACTTTGAAGGGTTCTAAAATGATGAAAAAGGAAAAATAAAAATTTTTAGCAGAACCAATAATTCATTTTGAGCTGTAAGGAATGTATCAGTGCAACAAAAATTTTTTAGGCCAAGGTTAACCCAAGATATGTCTGGACGAACCCAAAATAGTTGACCTTAAAGCTCAAAAATTACACTAAGTCCAATGGTGAATGAATTTTTGGAATTAGAGGTCCTTTGTAAATTCTCAAAATTTTTTAGGTTGGCATACAAATCAAGGCAGTCTAAAAACTATCCTATCAATGGAATTTGTCCACAAAAATTTATGAGCAGGTAGAGGGGATTAAAATAGAAATTTTAAAATAAATAGTGTAATTTTTAGAGGTCTGAGAGAATTTTTATAAATTTCACAAATTTGCAAAAAAATAGAGATGGTATAAGAAGTTTCAGGACAGCTTGGACATGTTAACATGGGGCCTACAAGATGCCAAATGGCTGAGTAACCTTGCCAAGTGGTAGAGTAACCTTGCCAAGTGGCAAAGGGCATGTGACAAGTGGATTTCCACTTAGAAGAGAACAAAAACCATCCTTCCCCTTTTCAACTTCTATCGACACCAGTTCCTCCCTTCTTAGGCCATAACTTTCTCCTCCAGCAACCAAATGGGCTGATTCTAGTCTCTAAAATTTCTTTTGCATGTTAGGCACTAGGAAAGACATGAATCAATCAAAAAGTAACTATGGCTTGTGTGATAAAAATCAAACAAGAGGACTAGTTTAGGATAGTCCAAAACCATAACCTAAAGGTGAGTTCATGGCAATTTCTCCATCATTTCTTGGGCTTTTTTGTTGATTTTT
>CANXYI011117003.1:0-13492 GCA_948208565.1 Hura crepitans | reverse complement strand
CATCAACATATGTTACACATGAATAACACTACCCTACTCATATTACTTAGGCTTAGGCTTGGTCAAACATGATTGATTTGTAATATCTTAGGTTGCGTACATTGTAAACATATTTCACATCTCACACTAGCATATGTTATTTCTTAGGATTATCCCCATACTAAGATCTCCTAACCTCACCCATACATTAGCCATCCATGTAGGCATGCATAGAAAAGACGTCATAGTACTAAAGGAATAAGCATCTCATGTTTGTATATGATATTCTCATGCATACATCCTTATTTGTATCCATATAAAACCATGCATACCTATCCCTCACATGCATATGTCTTTTGTGCCTCCATCTTATATAATGAACCTATAAGTGCCCTGACATGTGAAGCATGCATCATTCAACTCGTTTATTCATGAACAACAAAGCACACATGCATTGTAATCCATATACTTTGTAGTGATAACTTATATCATACCTTAAAAATAATTGTCCATGTGTTGTCACATTAGACAAACATGTCGTACACATGTCACACACTTGTCATAAGTTATACATGTACTATCATGCATCTTACATCATAAACCATCTTATATACATGTACAACACTTTCCCATAACTTCACGCATACTATTTCAGCTTAGTCATGCATTATTCATCCACACATGTATTAAATATCCACCTTGTATCACATTAATAAGAATAACATGCAGACCTCACCCTCATACCCATGCATTCACATTTGTCATACCATATATAGACACATATCATCAATCATATAGGCTTCATTCACATTGTACCATTTTACCCAATATTTGTGTAAATGCATCCATTATATACCTAAATTATTTCTAGGAATATCATGTACATATCACATGTATCACTAACTTATAAGTTTATAATCACTCATGCAATTTAAGAATAACATAGCATCATTAATGCTTGGAACATGCATCGCATCATAATAACAATATATCAAGCTAACTATGAGGATTATCCTTCGCTTAGGCTCTTCAAAGGAAAAGACTCAACCCCTCTGCTCCCTTCAGCACTCTTCACTATAAAAATGGCAATTAGACCTAAAACTAAAGGTAAAAGTTAGATTGTGACTAGATGCATATTTAACAAAAGTAATGGTAGGATTAGAACAAAGAATGATAGCACTCATAAAAGAAGAGATGCAAGAGAAGCTTAAAGTCTAACAACAAGTCACTTCGAAGAACCCAATAAGGAAGAATTCAACCATAGAGGCAAACAGTGACCAAAAAACCAAACCAAGAAAGATTCCTCACAAATTTGCCCAACACAATAAGCCTTTGTGAATAATACTTAAGGAATTCAAGGAAGAAAACCTTTTTCAACCCTTAATACCTGAACACCATTCCTCACCACTTCCACCTAACCATCGTTATGACCTATAGTTTGCTTATCACTATAGAACTAGCCACTTGACTTGCAATTGCAAATCCCTTTGTCGAGCCATCTAAGACCTCATAAACTATGGTGTGATACCTTGTACTAAAGATCACCCATTACCAGACCTCACTAACATTCCTCAAATCTCTAAAAAGCAAGGTTCCCTCTTTCTGACCTTCGATTTACCACCTCATGGCCTAACTATTAACCAACTACAAGATCCCACCAATTAAAGATATGGAAGGATCTAATGAAGATAGATTATCCTTTTTTTCCTTTCTAGTTGTTTTCTTTCTTTTATGTTGAAATAATTAATGTTTAATAAAACATCATTTTGGCTTTTTATGAGCATCTTTGTGTACCACAATCATTACATATCATAGTACTCTTAAAAGTGAGTTGAGAAATTTTTTTTTAAAAAAAGGAATATGATAAGCTTAATCCACAAGTACCATGAATAATTTATGATGGCTCACCACTACTATGCAAAATTCTAAAGCTCAAAACTTTCCTTATGAGTCATGGGAAATATCTCTAAATGAGAGATGCATAATAAAAGAAAGAAAATAAGAAGCTAATGGCAATTAAACCCAAATGAATGCTTTCCTCTAATATTAAAAGAGGTTCAAATTCAATAGGCTCTAAAATATAAAGCATCAAATTCATTATGTCTAATCATTTTCTTCGAGAACCATTCTAAACAACAAACATTTTATGGCTCTTGCTCACCTAAAAGCAAAAGGTCAAAAGATGCCAAAACTCTAAAGTCTACAAAAATAGAAAGATTTACCCTAAGCCTAAAATAAATGAGCATTATCTTTTTAGCTATAGTTGCTATAATTTAAAAAGAAATGAGTTTTCTAATTCTAGTTGGGTCGATCAACTAAGAGCATGTGCCTAGGCAAAAGTTAGAGAAATCGAGAGAAAATATTTAGTCAAAAAATCTTCATGACTGATTAATAGTAGGGATATCATCAATGCAGTACTCAAAAAGGTCAAAAAGATGGCATTCAATGTTTAACAAAAGTGTAAAGATTCAAAACACTAGAGGGCATAAAGCCTGCACCCACATCAAACTACTTATGAAAAGCTCCATCTCTCATAGCAAAAGTTATCTTAAAAGGTACAAGTCTAGATTTTGTTGATCAGGCATAACACAATCACATTCTAAGCCTTAACTGAATGTGGATACGCTAAATTCAAAAAAAAAAGGAACCTCGCTAGATGGAAAACCCATAAAGGTCAAACCAAGCAACAATTCGAGGTCGAGAGAAAATATTTAGTTAGAAAATCTTTAGATCAGCTAATAACAAAAGTACCATGCTATGCAATCATGTACATGTACATGCTTATTCTTCATAATCTTTGACTCTTTAGCCCCATATGATTAAATTTCCTCCACGGCAAATTGACATTCCATCCAAGCCTTGGTCTCACCATTATTCACCTTAACTAAAGTTGCCTTTCATAGCCTTTTCATCACCTTAACTTGATCTCTTTCCTTAAGAGGCATCTTATTCTCATTACCATAACCTAGCCTACAACTTCACAACTTCACTCTTTTTTAAAACCCAAACATTTCCTTTATAAGTCTAAGAGGAGAATGATCCTAATAACAAAATATGTACTGACTCATGCATTTAGAAACATTGTCACAGATACATCACAAACTACAGGTTTAGTCCCTCACACTCACTTACACATCCATTTTAGGAAAAAGTACCCATTCTACCTATTCATATGTTTGCCTTCATTTATACATCCATCACAAAGAATATTCATTCACTGTAGGAGAAGATGCATCTATTGTTTAACATACATCATCTTTCACCTACCTTTACTATCCATACATTGTAAGAGATGATTCATTCATTCAATCATCTAGGAAAAGTCAGAGTCATGTCTTACATGTATTCACCATTCAATAAAATTCCTCATTCATTTAGGAGAAAATAATCATGCATGTATCACAACATTCATGAGAAATGCAATATTCACCATACCTTGTTGCATTCCTCCATCTAGAAATGATTAAAAGCTATCACACATGCAATAACATCCAGTCAATCAATCACCTTATTCCATAATAGAATAGCCTCATCCATTATCCATGCTTCTCTTGCATGAAAATGTCAATTCATCATTGATCATTTATCTTTATTTTCTTATACATGAAAAGCATGCATCATTTATCTATGTCTTCCTATGCATGAAAGCATACATCATTTATCTACATATTTTCCTATGCATGAAAACATGCATCATTTATCCACATGTTTTCCTATGCATGGAAAGCATGCATTAGTTATCTTTATTTTATTATACATGAAAGCATGCTAAATTCATCTACTTATTTCTTGATACATGAAAAGCATGCATCATTAATCTACATATTTTCTTATGCATGAAAAGCATGTCTCATTCTATATATGTTTTCCTATGCATGAAAAGTATGTATCATTTAACTACATGTTTTCATGTGCATGAAAAGCATGCATCATTTATCTACATGTTTTCTTATACATGAAGAGCATGCATCATTTATCAATAGGTTTTCCTATGCATGAAAAGCACATATCATTTATCTATGTTTTCTTATGTATGAAAAGCATGCATCATTTATCTACATGTTTTTTTATGCATGAAAAGCATGCATCATTTATCTACATTTTCCTATGCATGAAAAGCATGCATCATTTATCAATGTTTTCCTATGCATGAAATGCATGCATCATTTATTTATGTTTTCTTATGCATGAAAGGCATGCATCATCTATCTATGTTTTCCTATGAATGAAAAGCATGCATCATTTATCCACATGTTTTCTTGTGCATGAAAGCATGCATCATTTATCTAGATGTTTTCCTATGCTTGAAAAGCATATATCATTTATCTACATGTTTTCTTATGCATAAAAGCACGTATCATTTATCCATATGTTTTCTTATGCATGAAAGCATGCATCTTACATCTTCTACACACATTAACCATATATAAAGCAAACTACTTACATCAAAGCCACAAAATGCTGTGAATGACAAAGCCATCAGATGGTGTAAATGACAAAGCTACAAAATGGTGCTAACACTGAGGTGTAAAATGGTGTGAATGGCAAAGACACTAAATGGTGAGAACTCTAAGCTACCGAATGGTGTGAATGATGAAGTTGCCAAATGATGCAAACATTAAGCTACTGAATGGTGTGAATACCAAGACATGAAAACATGCAACAAATTTGATCATAAAGGTGCAAGATAGCAATATGTATCATGCAAACATAATGACAGTGAGCTAGATCGTGAGAAGGCAAAAATAGCAAAACTTCAGGTATGTTGTTATGTCTCAAGTACTTTAATATGCACTATTGCTATAGCATTTCACAGCACATACCAAAGTGGGGGTAACTATAGATGCCTTAAGATTGTCTTATGATGATAACTAGAGACAAACTCAAGCAATTTAGAAACTAAGTTCGCATGGACTAACAATGCAAAAGTCTACCCCAACTTAATACCATGATGTCCGCACCATAGCTAGCCTAGACTAGTTGAGCCTAAAGCCTATGTCCTCATAAACTAACATAAACCTAGAATAAAGCCCATAAACTGGTGGGAGAGCCTATAACTTAAGTTTGCATGGACTAAGACATATAAGTTTGCACAGACTTGCTGATGTGAAAGTTTCTAAAATTGCAAAATTCCTATCTAGACTATGCCCCTAAACTTAGAAGGACTCTATCACTTTTAGATGGGAGACCTATCACTCAAAGCTTATAAATACCCTTCCTAGGAAGAGGAAAGGGGGGAGCTTAAGAAGGAGGCAATTCTAAGAGCTAAAAACTTATCATCCATGAGTCTATGAGAGGACTCTAACTAAGAATCGCTCTACTAGTCCTAATAGCCCACACTTAATATCTACTCCTCCAAAACCCTTCCTTTTGCATTGTTGCTTAAAGTCCACTTACAATGGTACGATCTGAGGCCTCTCACTATGCATTTTTAATGTCTTCATGGACCTAAGATCTCTAAGGATTGATCACAAGTGAGGTGATTCTATGTAATTTCCACTTTGAACATAAGAGTAGGTCAACATTTTAAATTGTTTCATATTATACAATTAAATATTTTTATGTCATAACTATTATGTTATTTTTGTCCTAATTGCATTGACTTATCTATTAGTATGATGACATCTACATAGACTAACTTTATTGATATATATGTGATTAGTCATCCACATGGACTTATATTCGATACCAATATCTTATTTGTCTTTTGTATCATGTTCTAATGTATTCTATTTACCATATTAACATAATTCTATGATGTTATCTTGTTATTCTATCTTATAATATGCATATTGTTGACATACTAAAACTATTGTACAGTTGACACGAACTCCCTCTCATGAGGAATATAGTCCATATAGATGATTTAGTTTTATTCTTATTTATGCTTTATTCAAGTCTGCATGGATTCCTGCTCTTGAGGAATGTAGTTGACATGGATGACCCTATTTTGCTTCCATTTGTTTTGTCTTCAAGTCTGCATAGACTCCCTCTTATGGGGAATGTAGTCTGCATGGATATATTCATGTTAAGCAAGTTTATTATGCTATGAAGTCTACACAGTCTCCCTCTTATAAGGAATGTAATCCATGCAGATATTTACTTTGAATTCCAATTTTGACATGTATTTAAATTACTTGTCCTCTTTATAAGTCCTTATGAATCTTTACTTGGTATTATTATCCTTTTCCTTTGAGTTGTTTACAAGTGACCTTTCTTATTAGAGTGGAGGTCTGAATAGACATCCTTTACAAGTACTAGGCTACAAGGACACTTATTAGAGCTTTATAGAGTTTGCACAGACTTAGAGTCATACAGATGGGACAAATTAAGTGCTTTGTCTTATTTCCTTTAGTTTTGTACCTGTTATATCTCTTAGTTTATTTTGGGTTGTAATAAGTAGTTAAATAACTCATTTTACACATCAAATGCATAACTTAACATCAAATGCTTTTATAACTAATTAATTGGTGTTTTCATAATAAAATGGATTTGAGTTTTCTCTAATCAAAGGTCATATTAAAAATATCTTAATAAAGGCCAATCTCCTAGAGATGGGAGTTGGGCAGTTACCGCCAATTCCTATGGAATTAGGGGTAATCATCAAGTAAAATAACAACTAATCAATGACCCACTTTTTAGATGTACAATTTACTTATTGTATTCTTTAAATACCATAATTTACTTCAAATACAAAATTGGTAACATGACTACTTTAAATATAATGCATGATTACTTGATTCGAGATTGATAAATGTTACAATATAAAAAGGAAGGCATATTATTAGGGCATAAATAAGATCTAAATTATGAACATTTCTAGTATAGAATATCAAAGGTCCTAGTGTAGAGGTTAGGTGGTGACTCCTAAACATTAAACTGCTCTAGTCCCTAATAAAAATACATATTTTTTTGTACAAGTGGTATCCTAGTGGTGCCAAAGTATGCTGATATTTTTCCAAAAGAGTTATCAAGTTTTCCTCCAGAATAAGATCTTGAGTTTAGTATTAAGGTTTTACTTGGCAGTGCTTTAATATCGATAGCTCCATATCAGATAGTGCCAATTGAGTTAAAAGAGTTAAAGATCTAGTTACAAAAGATGTTGGATAAGGGCTTCATAAGTCGGAGTGTTTCACCATAGAGAGCCTTATTTGTCAAGAAGATGGATGGTTCTCTTTATTTATGTATCGATTATTGAAAGTTGAATAAAGTGACCATCAAGAACAAGTGTCCTCTACCATAGATAAATGACTTTTTTGATCAACTTAAAGGAGCTGGAGTGTTTTCCCAGATTGATATGAGATTTGGGTACTACCAATTAAGAGTGAAAGAATTAGATGTGGTGAAGACTACTTGCAAAATGAGATATGGCCACTACAAGTTTTTGGTAATGCCATTTGGTCTTAACAATAGGCCTACAACTTTTATAGACTTGATAAATAGAGTCTTTAAATGTTTTCATGATTAGTTTATGGTAGTCTTCATTGATGATATCTTAGTTTATTCCAAGACTTTAGAAGAACATAAACAACATCTGAGAATAGTTTTATGGATTTTGAGAGAAGAGAAGTTGTATGCTAAGCTTAGCAAGTGTGAGTTTTGGCCTAGTGAAGTGTCTTTTTTAAGGGCACATAGCTTTTGTAAAGGGGATTCATATTGATCCCAATAAGATTGAGGTAGTGATGAAGTGGAAGCCACCTAGGGACACCATAAAGATCAAATGTTTCCTTGAGTTGGTAGGATATTATAGATGATTTGTCAATGCATTTTCCTTAATAGTAGCCCCTATAACTTGTTTATTAAGGAAAGATGTTATGTTTGTTTGGGATGACAGATGTCAAGAGAGTTTTGACAAGCTTAAAATGATGCTAACTCAGGATCCAATTCTTATTCAGCCAATTCCTAAGAAGGACTTCTCAATTTATAATGATGTGTATCATAATAGGTTAGGTTGCGTTTTGTTACAAGATGGCAAAGTTGTTGCCTATGCTTTGAGATAGTTGAAGCCATATGAGAAAAATTACCTTACTCATAATTTAAAGCTTACAACTATTGTGTTTGCTCTAAAGATTTAGAGACACTATCTGTATAGAGAAGTGTTATGTTTACACTGTCTATAAGAATTTGAAGTATCTTCCTACATAAAAGGAGCTAAACTTGAGATAAAGGAGATAGATGGAGTCAATCAAGGATTATAATTGCTTGATTGATTATCATCCTTGAAATGCTAATATAGTTGTTAATGCACTTAGTAGGAAGTTTATGGTAGCCATGAAAGCTATGAATGTTAGATTATAGCTTATAAGTGATGATGCCTTGTTAGTAGAGATGCAAGGAAGCCCAATTTATTATAGCAAGTTAAGGATTATCACAGGCTGATAAGGGTGATAAGTGCCATCCAAAAGGGGAAGCCTACAGAGTATGAGATTAAGGGTGATAGTTGTTTATACTACCATGATAGAATATGTGTACCAAATGTGGAAGAGCTGAAGAAGTAGATTTTGCAAGAAACTCATAATGCTCTTTATGCTATGCATCTTAGTAGCACAAAGATGTATCAAGACTTGAAGTTGTCATATTGGTGGTTTGGTATGAAGATAGATGTATCAAATTATATGACCAAGTGCTTTACTTGTTAGCAAGTGAAGGTAGAGTATTAGGTTCCATCTAGTTTACTTCATCCTATAGCAATTCTAGAATGGAAATAGGATAAGGTCACTATGGATTTTGTTATTAGATAACCTATGTCAAAGAGCATATGTGATTTAGTTTCTGTTATGGTAGACCATTTGACCATGACTGCTTATTTATACCAGTAAGGATGGACTACTCCTTAGAAAAGTTAGCAGAGCTATATATTGATGAGATTGTAAGGTTGCATGGAGTGCCATCTTCCATCATATCGAATCAGGATCCAAGGCTCACATTAAGATTTTGGAAGAAACTTCACAATGCCTTAGGTGCTCAATTGAGTTTCAATATGGCATTTCATCCTCAGATTGATAGATAGTTAGAAAGGTCAAAGGAAGTTGGGATCATTTTTTGTCCTTAGCTAAGTTTGCCTAGAACAATAACTACAAAGCGACCTTAGGCATGGCTCCTTATGAGGCATTGTATGAAAGGAAGTATAGAACTCCTTTATGCTGGAATAAGCTTCGTGAAACAAATCTCATGAGACCAAATTTCATTAAGGAAGTAAAGGAAAAAGTGAAGATTATTAGAGAAAGATTGAAAGCCACATCTGGCAGACAAAAGACATAGGCTGATTTAAAGAGAAAATATGTTAAATATAAGGTGGGAGATAAAGTGTTTCTCAAGGTTTCACCTTGGAAGAAGGTTCTATGATTTGGAAAGAAAGGGAAGTTAAGTCCTAGGTTTATTGGACCATACAAAATAACAGAACCTGTGGGACTAATAGCCTATCAACTAGCTTTACCTCCTAAAATTTAACAAATCCATGATGTCTTTTATATGTCCATGCTCAAATGATATAGATCGGATCCTACTCATATTTTGTTAATGAAAGAGGTCGAGGTTAACCCAGACCTATATTATGAGGAAGAATCTATAAGGATTTTGGATAGAGAGGTGAAAGAGCTTTGGAATAAGACTATACCATTAGTAAAAGTTCTTTGGAAGCACCATGGAATGGAATAAGCTACATAGGAGATGAAAGCTCAGATGAGAGAGTAATATACTCAGTTTTTTATGCTAGGTAATTATAAGGACAACATTTCTTTTAAGTGAGAAAGAAATGTAACACCCAAAAATCCCATGGTTATGAATAGTACTTCCTAAGATGTGAATAGTGTTTCCTAAGGTCAGGGACACTAATTCTATTGAATGGAAGTATTAATCATCATATAATTTTAGGTGAAATTTGAAGTTAAAACAAGGACATTTAGGATATTAAAAATGACAATTAAATTTTATCATAGTGTTATGTAAATAGTGACTTAATTTTAGCTAAACCTTAAAATATTCAAAAGTTGCCCAAAAAATTTGAGGATTAATAGAACTCGATACTTAAAAACTCTAATTAGCCTATTGGCATTGAAATTAGAATTTTATATGTCGGAAGTATTTTTATAAAAATTAGGTTATATAAGAAGTAGCGATTTAATTCGATTTTTCTTATTTTTTAAGCTCTGATTTTTAGATTCATGTAGGGCTTAAATTAATTGAATTTTTGCATGTTAATTGAGATTAAATTAAGGTTAAAGAGAAGGAAAAATATGAGGAAAGTGGGGAGAAAAAATGAGAATAAAATATATCTTTAAAAGGTATAAATAGGTTAAATTTCTTATTTTTTTGGTCAAACTTCACACAAACTCTCCTCATCCTTCCTCTACCTTAGTCGATGGCAAAAATGGGGTTTTTCTTCCTTTGTTGACTTTTCTTCCTCTATTTTAACCTCGGTTTATGCCATTCGATCATGGGATACTATCTTTCACAACCTCTAGAGCTTATTTTGAGCAAGAAATTTAAAGGAAACCGAAGGAATTGCTCAAATTTTAAACCTGATAAATAGTGACCATATTCAATTCAAGTAAGAATTTTTGAATATCAATATTTTTTCTATGTTCCTTGGGTGCCCAAGAGTCATTATATGTGGTTGATTTTCAATTTTGATGTCTGTGTGATTTATTATTGATTTTATTGAAATGAATTTATAACCTATGGTTGAGCATGGTGAGAAATCATTAGATAAAGGGAAAGCCAAGGCATAAGTGGTCCTCAGAAGTGTATTATGATCCTTTTGGTATGTGTAATTGATTTAAATTATGCTTAATTGATAAATTGCCCTAATTTGCATAATATGTCAATTTGAGTAGTTATGTGTAGAATGCCTATTTATGTATATTAATGTAATTGATTATGCTAAATGGTAAATGAGATGTATGATGATAGATTTAAGATGGTTTGAATACATGGAAATAAGGTAGAAGTAATATTAATGTTATAATGTGAACATGTGCATTATGAGGTAAATAATGTATAATTATATACATATGACTAATTATGCATGTAATTAGTTTAACATAAGTTTACATACATGCTAGATGTATGATAGAGCATGTTAATTGGTGGGAATACATGAGGAAGTGTGTGAGGACATTATGTCCATATTATATGTGTGTTATGTAAATGGTGAATGCTTATCCCTAAATGATGTATTATGCTTCTAAATGACTTAAATACATGTCGTATGATATGTTGGATGGGCATTGAGTAAATTACATGCTTGGAATGAATAGATTTAAATGTATGGTCGAATGGACATAATGTTTTGTATGTGCTTCTATGCCTTAATATTATATGTTAGAGATGTTAAATATGCATGTATGGTTGTGTATGTATGAATTAATATAAATTGGATTATGTATGATGCATGTATGATGGGTGATGAGGCATGAGTCTTTATGCCTGAATGACACTTCATGTATACTTGATGGTGTATGTTTCATTATTTGAGGCATTATGATAACGAATGGACAAATGAGGATAATAAGCATGAGTGTAAGCTATATTATGCATGTTATAATGAATAGAAGTATAAGCATGTTCATGATGCTATGATTTAATGAAATTGTAAGTGAAAGTGAAGTCATAATATTTATGTACATGTTATAGATTGGCTGAATGGCCTACATGTATGCGTATGTATGTAAGGTTTACTTAATGCATGAATTAGAGAATGTATGCCACATTTTCAATATAATTGGATATGTATATGGTGAAATTATAATATGATATTATTAAGAGACATATGATATGCCTATTTGAGGTATTACACTATCAATAATTCCATAATGCATTTTATGATGAGAATTGTGCACAATGTATCTTGAATAAGCTTATACTATAATTAAATGAATATGTAAGCTATATAACATAAGGAAATAAATAATACTTATAAGAGGAAATGTAATGTTATAAATATGTGACATCTGTGTGTTGATATATGGCCTCAAAGTGTGGTTAATTGCATGATATAATATGCTTGATCGCTAAAGTAAGGCTTATGATGTAACTTCTTGATTTAGCCATTTGTTGGCTAAAGCAAGGTAATTAAAATCTATGTTAACCTTCAATTAAGGTAGTGTAACTAAAAGTAAACCATTAATAGCCCATATGAGAAATAACCTAGTGTGGATAGGTTGACTAGTCAACTAGGGAGCTTTATAAAAACTGCTAGGTTATCTCAATGCCTTGATTCATTTGGTTTATACGTCCACTAAATGTCAGACCCACAAGCTTATTTTTTTATCTTTAAATCTATGTAGGTGTAGCCACTACTAAGGGCTAGTAAGGGCACTACACATATCTTATGTTAGTGCAATAGTCGTAACGTCTATAATGAGGGCCATTACACACTCATACTAGGGTAGCAGTCATAAGGTCCCTAATGAGAGCCACTGGACATCTTGATCCCATTTTCCATATGATGTTCATGTTACTTTAAAATAGGTATAATAAAGTAAGTTAATAAAACTCAATCTTAAAATACATGATTATATGGTTGAGCCATGAATTTATGTATAATGTATGACTTATAATGAGTTAAATGAGTGATTTATGTTATGTTAATGTCATAATACATGCTATGGCTTATGTGGTATATAATGTGATATAAAGAATGATCATATTGGTGTAAATTTTTTTATATTGATATAATGACATAAATGCACAAGTTAGTTTGATTACATAACTAAGATATTGCTTAGTGTGTCATTTGTTTTGTGATGTATAGGTAAAGAGACAGTTTGAATACAAGCCTTAGGAATTCAAGGTTATCGAGAGAAGGCTGCTTCTTTTAGTATAATTTTTGTTTTTGTACTTAGAATTATGTGATGTATACGTTTAAGCACTCATATGATATATTATGGGAAAATGGGCCTAAACTATATATAATGTAATCTTTTAAGATTTTATTGCCTGCAAAGCATTTTAAAGTTGATTTATATTGTTTATGTTATATGATATCTCTTCTTATGTTTGAGATTGACATACTTGTGTTGTTGTGTGTCATTGGAGTGCTTAGAGGATCACAAAAGTTGGGGAAATGATTGAAAATTATTATATAAGTGTTATTTTAATGTGCAGGTTACTATTCATTTTTGAGATAAAGTCCCAATACAGTTGTTATGCAGCTAGATTTTTGACTAAATAATTCTCAAAAGTGAATTGTGACCATGTTTTTAAAAAGATTTTGATAATCCATAATTTTATAAGATAATTATTTATAAAAGATGTTTTAAAAACATGGTTAACGTATAATAAATGGTTGAGTTCAGATAATGCATTTGTGTCCGCATTCCTTTGTCAAGCTCGGCTATCGGACCAGGTAAAGGGTGTCACATGAAAAATCATCAACATTATTTGTAAGGATTTATATGAAAATATTTCACTGAGATGAGTCCTAAAATAAAATTTTTGGTAGCATAATAGTTATCTAAGCACTACCCCTAAAAAGTTTTCCTACAGAGAAAAGCACTTCACTAAACCACCA
>CANXYI011116993.1:0-13701 GCA_948208565.1 Hura crepitans | reverse complement strand
CAAAGAACAATAAAGCAAAACGAGGTTAGATCGAGGTTATATAAGCATTAACACATGATAAACAAAATATGAACATATCTAAAACAAGTTTATCACAGGCTATTGATCATACAAACAAAACATACTCTGGAGAGCCGTCATACAATGCATCACATATATGTCTATACGGACATATAGCCCTTGTGATAGAGAGTCCGTGTGGACTATCTTTCAATCCCATGCACATAATTACATGCCTTCAATATTAACATATAAGTATACTGATTCACATCTATCCACTATCATATAACAATGTGCTTAAAGATACAAAATCATGTTTACTGGATGTAGGACCGTGCTGACCAGTTTGCCATATTCACATAGAGGGAAGAAGGCCTTGCGGACTAACCTATCATGCTTATGCCTAAAGGAACCAAGTCCATACAGACCTAATCATGCATATGATTAGAATCATGTAATGATTTATTAACATCATACAACATACTTAATTTTGGCTATAAGAATCAATTCCATATTATGTATATTACTTTAATGGCCTACTCATCATGAATAGAAGTGGGGATAACAAAGTATCACCTCACTTATATACCAATTTTAGAGATCATGGGCTTGCAAGATATCTAAAAATGTGTAATAGACCTTAGATATTACTTGAACAAGAAGTCTCTTCAAATAATAACATAAGAGTCTCGAGGTTTAGGTGAAGGTAGTTTGAGTTGCTCCTAGTTCAAGCTCTCTAACCTCCTAGATGATTTCTACCATTTGTGTGTATATTTCTAGTTATAATTTTTTAGCCTCTGCCTCTTCTCTATTGATGTAAAGAAGTATTTATACTTAGTCTCTTTAGGTTTTCCTATTTTCATCTAGAAAGGAGTCTTAATCCTTAAAGGATTCTAGCTTCTAGACTTAATAGGTAGGATTCTTCCTCCGGAGTGCTATTTTCATCGACAAGTCTGTGAAGACTTATTCATACTAGTCCGCGTAGACTAAGCTTTTTGGTATGTTATTCTATGGGCTTCGTTGGCTGGATCTTCACCTGTTCACATAGTTGGTCTATGCAAACCTACCTCTTTCTGACTTTATGCTATGCTTAAGAGTTTTTCTTTAGCTATCATCATAGGTCAAAGGTGAGGTGTTTATAATTGCCCCCACTTTGGTGTGTGCTATTTATCAATAGTACATATCAAAGTATCTAAGTTAGGGATACTTACCTGTTAGCTTCTTTTACTCATACTATTGCTATGTGGGCTTTAATGTAAACTTTAATATCGACTGTAGATTAGCTTATAAGGCATAAACCTAGAATGATGGATTGGATTATAAGGCTAAACCGAGAGGATGGATTGGCTTATGAGGCTAAACCTAGAGGATGGATTGGCTTATAAGGCTAAACCCAGAGGATGGATTAGCTTACAAGGTTGAACCCTAAGATGATGGATTAAAGATAGCGTTGATCTAAAATTAGAGAATTGAACTCTAGGTGAATTCAAAATTAGAGGATTGAACTCAAGGTTGATCCATAATTATAGATGAAACTTGTGGTTAATCCAGATTATGGATGGAACTTTCAGTCCTTCCTATAAAAAGGAAATGAAATATTAGTTTAATTGTGAAGAGAGTAAGTTTGGCCTTTGAGAGGCATTCCCTTTTTCCTTTTGTTCTTTTGAATTTGGTAGTTAAAGGACCGTGCGGACTTTGTTGGTCATGGTTTGTGCGGACTAATATTGAAGCAAATTTGTTCAGACTCATTTTGTGCCTGACTCTCGTGGATGAAGAGAGTCAAGGTATGTATGGACTTAACAGGGAAGATGTCCATGTAGACTAACAATGTGGAGCTCCATGCAAACTTATCATGTTAGAACTATAACTATCTCTTTTCCCCCTTATTTCTTATTTATTTCCTCTCTAATCTCCCTTTTTTGCTATTTTTCTCTCCTGCAGGCAACTCTCCAATGGCTTCCTACATGGGTAGTGCTTCTTATTCATCCTCTTCTTATAGTGAAGAAACTCCAATCATTATCCTCTTTCCACTGAGAGTAAGATCAGTACCCTCTTCTCCTTTATGAGGTCATTTCCATGCCGACTTCAGTTGGCTTTGTGCTGTCTACCATTGTCAACTGGTCCCGAAACATTGCTTCTATGAATGGGGTTATGTTTGCTAATCTGATCCCTATTTTGGCAGATTTGGTGCACCACGCCTGCTCTGAAGTCTACCCTCAAGTGTGTTTTCCATACCTTATGTGTTCCTTGGCCATTTTAATCAAGTTCTCTTATGTTTTTATGCTGTGAAAGTTTTTGGCTCGATAAGTCCATGTAGACTAAGTAGGCTAGGGCATGATTGGTCTATATGGACCTAGATACTAAGAAAGTTGGTTTGTGCAGACCTAGTTTTCAACTTTGCTCTAGAACTTGTTATGTGATTATTCTGGGTACTCTATCTCATAAAGTCTATGTAGACCTATGATTGACTGTGTTATGTCCATGTAGATTTGTGTTTGCTTATGTTTATAGTCTGTGTAGACTTTCATTTGTCTATGAGTGCGGTTTGTGCAAACTTGTCTGTCTACTTTCCTTGGTCTGTGCAGACCTATCTTTAAAATTTTTAGTCTATGTAGGCTTTTGTTAACTTCTACTTTATTTCTTATGTAGATGTGCCTTAAGTGTGAGGGCACCTTGTTTGGACCCCAGCAATGGTATTCCACTATGCTGGTGGCAATGAAGAATAGGGTTTAAGCAATCGGCTTTCAAACTTTCTTAGACCATTTCATGGGTAAAGACTTCCATTGTGACTTGCAAGATTTGAGGGCTCTATTAGATAGGTAGATAGACACTACCCACACCTTCCACTTGCCCTTGGGTGAGATGATAATCACCCTTTTTGACTAGGCCTTTATCATTGGGGCTTTCTGCACAAGACGTGCGATTGCCTTTGATACCTGCTATCATCACCCATTTTTTAGGTTACAAGAGGTGAAAGAATTGTTAGGTTTCATTTCCCAAGACAGAGCTGGAAGCATTCACTATACTAACTTGCAGGAGAGATAGGAAGAGGAGTCCCCCTTGAGTCAGCTAGAGGTAGACCAATATACCTGCTGTTTCATTCTTTACTTGATGGGTACCACTCTCTTCGCCAATGCTAATGGCACGGTGAGCTAGAACTTCCTCGCTATCTTGGAGGAAATTGATAAGATTGACAATTGGAATGGGTGTTGCTCTTCTCTTAGGTGGATGTTCAGGAGCCTAGATATGGTTGTGTGGACCAGAAAAGCCATCGATTCATTCAGGGCTTTATTTCAGGCGTTGGTAAGCAACTCCCCCTTATAAACTCATGTTTCTTTGGAGCTTCTTTGTGACCTTGTTATTTATTATTTTAGGTGTGGGCTTATAAGCTTCATTTATTAGCTCATCCTTGCAAGCTGGATGTGCCTTGCTATTATCCAATGATGGATAGATAGGTGCAACCTTCTTTGGGTCCATGAAACCTAGCTTCTCTGATGTAGCACTGTCAATACCTTAGCTCCTGGGTCTAGACTGATGTAAGTATTTCCTACATATTAAGTCAAAAATCTTTGTTAGCTATTTATTCACATGTAACTAATGCTTACTTATACAGATTGACTTAGCTTAGTGAATCTTTCCCATCGATGATTTGCCTCCTCCTTTGTGCTTTATTAGAGGCTTGTCATTCCGCCACCTTTTACTGACTACTCTAGAGACCTATTATTGGTTTTTAGGAGAGAGAGTGGTGAGCTGGCATTTGGGGCTTAACATTTGCCTTATTCCTCTAAACCTTCCTGACTCAATATTATTTGGGAGGTACATAGATGATCTAGAGTTCATGTAGGGCATAACCATGGGAATCCTAGGGGCCATATTAGTAGAGGATAGTGCTAAGGGCTATGCTTTTTGGGCCTCAGCTCATTTGCTCTCGCAAGTTCCATACACACTAAGACCTCATCCACCTCAGGTGAGTATTTTAATTTTTGATTCCTTTTCGTAACATTTTTTTATTTTCTTATATGGTATTATAGCCTGCTGCTGTCTGTGGGGCTGGCCTTTCTTCCTCAAAGAAGCAACCTAGAATGGCCCCTAATTCTCCTAGCTCTCAGTTCTCACCTCCCCTTGCTCACAGTAGAGTTTCAGGTCCATCTGCCAGTCAAACCCCCTTTCCTAATGAAGTGATAGAGACCTTGGTGGATGTCCTGGAGTTGAGTTACATACACTACGATGTTGATGGGGAGCTATCTTCTGCTCGACTCTATATAGAGGAGAGCTAGCTAGTTTCTTTTGAGCTTAAGAACACCACACTAGCAAGGTTATTGGGCTTGCCACTTGTATTACTTGGGTCCTTTAAGTATTGCATATGCCTTATATTTCTTTCTTCTGATTAGGTGAAGAAAGCTCTAGTGGAGAGGACCACCCGAGTGGTAGAGATGTTCAGGAGGGCTATAATCGATGAGACCCGAGTGCTTACTATAAGTAACTTTCCTGTCATGGTTAATTTGGTGCATGTCATGTATGTTATGCATGTTATGTATGTATGTTACATTTATCCTCTACTCTTCTTACAGAATGAGTTGTCAAGGCGAGTTGCTACCTTACGTGAGGCCTGAAGGAAAATGAGAGCTTATAAGGTGGCTAAAAAGCTTGTGATCTCCTTTAAAGATAAAGATACAAAGGAGGAAGATGATTTTAAGGAGTAGGCTAGAAGGCACCCTGTCCTCTCTTCTTCTTTTTTTTTATGGTTGTCATATAAGGGAATAGAATGTGAGGCATCCCCCCTCTTTTGGTTGGGATAGGAATTGTCACTTTTTGTTCCTAAACATTCAAACTTATATGCACATTTTAACATGTTTGGCTTTAGAGTTTATTTATCATAGGTGTTCTATTTTCCTTTGCACGTTTGTATGAACTTGAGGTATTTTAGTCTATGTGGACTTAAAATAATTTTAGTTCAGGTAGACTTAGGTTGACCTAGTCCGGGTGGACATTGCCCAAATATGTTCATGGACCTTGTATGGTGATGGTGTAGACACGTATCTCTTGGTCTGCATAAATTATGATGCCATTTCTAGGTTCGTGCAGACCTCTTCGTGTGTTTTGGATTCACATTCCTGTTAGGAAGAGGAATGGGATCTTTAACTTATAAATACTCCCTCTCTTCACCTTCTCACCTCATACTTCCATTATGTCTTCTTTCCACCTGGATTTGTCTAAGACTTTGGAACCGAAGGCCTCTTGGAATTCCCCTATTCTTACACCCTTTTCTTCTCTTAGATTTCTAAGGAAGGTTTGGATTGACCTTATCTTTCATGTTTTTATCTTTGGTTAACAAGAGATTTGTCTAACCTTGGAAGAATTTGCTGCCATTTTAGAGTACAAAATTACTCCAATTACCCTTTTAGCCTTGCCTTCTTTCGAGGATCACTACCCTATGGATATTATCCTTGTTTTAGGTTTTTCTCCTGTCATGGCTTGAAAAATAGTGCCAGGTGTAGGCCTGATTTCTTTGCGAGCAATTTTAGACCATGCCCGTCAAATTCCTATTAGCTCAGTGGAATGGACGAAGTGTATTCTATTATGCCTTCTTAGAAGCTAGCTCATCGTTACTTCCTAAGATTAGTCTTGCGATTTCAAAATCCTTCACCTTCTAACTATGACATACTCTGGCCATAATCCTCTTGGCATTTTTTTGGCTGAAACCATCCGAGGTTTGGATGCACTAAAGAAAGGGGATATTGATTTTGTGGCTGGGAGTTTGTTTCTCTTATAGGTATGGATTTTAATTTTGTTATGACCCTAATTTTTGCCTAGTACGCCTGTGATGATTTTCGCATTAGTAAGTCTGCCTAATTTTTGGTTAAGTGGTCCTTTACGGATTTTCCAACCTACTGGCTCTTTTTTTTAGATTTAGTTACAAGAGAAGCTAAGATTGCTCATTCCTCCATATGAAAGACTCTAGGTAAAGTATGGCTCATGTCATCATTGTGAGAGGAAGCTTGTAATGAAGTGTGATTCACTTGGCCAATGGGTTTTGTGGCTTAATATAACTATTATAGTGCGATGGAGATGTCCTTAGTGGAAAATTAGCCATTTTACTCTCTCTTGACATGTCAACTGTGTTCGCCTGATTGGGTTAAGGCATGTTACCTTTTACATCCCCTTACGTATTCTGAGGTAATTTAGTCTAGTGCAGAGGGTGCCTTCTAAGCCTTTAGGATTTTGCAATGGTCTTTTGACTCATCACCTCCTGCACTCTTTCCCTGACTTGTGGGAACAATGTATCATCCTGAGGGATGTGCCTGATTATATAATTAATATTGTTAATACAAATGAACATTACAATAGTGGATCTTAAGTGATGCTAAAGACAATAGAACATTAGTGTTGAAAAGGAAGAATGAGGATAATGTTCCTACTTTTGAAAAGAAACAATGTATGTAGAATTTAGTTACTTGTATGGCCCCTTCCTAAATGGGAATTTACATATCAATGATTATGACTAAAGAATTTTTATCATTAAATGAATTTAAGACTAAGCCTATTAATCTTGGTGAATGTATTAATTTCCATTAATAGTACTATCATTACCAATCAGCTTTAAAAAAAGGTTTTCTTGATTGGACATTTTCTCTCAAATCCCTTACTTTTTTGCATGAAGTGCCCTATTGGGTTCTCACCTCATCGAGGTGTCCTAACTTTTGCCTAAGCTACCTTATTCAGGTTTTCAGCTTAACAAACCTTTTTTTAATGGAAGTACTTCTTCAATCTGTCTATATTAACTGGTTCTAAGAATTTGTTACCCTCTAAATTTGAGATCTTGATGCCCCTATGCTTGAGCACTTTCTTAACCATATATGAACCTTCACAATTGGGTTTAAATTTTCCTTTAGGATCTGATAATAATGGTCTGATATGTTTGAGTACCAAATCACCTTCTCGTATGGTTCTAGGCTTGACTTTTTTATTGTAAGCTCTCGCAATTCTCTTCCAGTACAATTGCATATGATAGAGAGGTTTAAGTCATTTTTCATCAATCAACACCAACTACTCATATCTGCTTCTAGCCCATTCTACTTCAGGTATGTTTACTTCTAATACCACCCTTAATAAAGGTATTTCAACCTCGATTAGTAGTACTGCCTCCATGCCATACACCAGTGAATAAGGCATAGCCTGGGTAGATGTCCTGACAATTATTCTATATCCCCATAGTGCAAATGGTAATATATCTGCCCAATTCTTATAGGTGATAGTCATCTTTTATAAAATTTTCTTGATATTTTTATTGGCAGCCTCTACTGCTCCATTAGCCTGAGGTCTATATGGAGAAGACTTATGATGTTGAACCTTGTACTTCTATAGAAGTTTTCTAGTTTCTCCCTAAAATTGTGCTCCACTATCTGAGATGATCTATTGTAGCAATCCACACCTGCAGATGATATTTCTTTCAATAAATTTTCCCATCTGTCTTGCCCCTAATTTATTAAAAGACTTTACTTCAACCCATTTCGTGAAGTAATCTACTGCAACCACTATGAACTTATGCCCCCTAGTAGCTGGCAACCTTATTTCTCTAATTATATCAATTCCCTATGTTGAAAATGGCCACAGAGATGACAAGCTAGCCAGTTCATTAGGTGGCAGATGGCTTAAGTTCCTATATATCTAGCACTTGTGGCACTATTCATGTCCCTTTTGTTTTCCTAGGACTGATTAAACTGAAGCAGCCTAAAACTTAACTTAAGCCTCACTCCTCGAGTCTCGAAAGAGAAGAAGGAAGCTAAAGGAATCTAGGGCTGCTATTTTTTTATTAGCCTAGGAGGTGCGAGTTGGGCACCATAAGGTAAGAGTTGCCACTCGACAGAGTCAAGAAATACCTTGTAGGGCAAAAATTAGACAGTTTAGAATCCTACTCTTATTTATACCTCAAATTAATACAAAAATTCATTTTGAATTTATGATACTATTTCTTTTCTCAAGTGATATTTTACAATTAAAGTAAATCACACATTCACGTAGAAGAAGTTATAGAATATATTTATAGAAAAATAAATACGTACTTAGAATTAAAATAACATACATGAAATGGGGCAATTGATTATTTCAAGAACTTTACTTCTGACATGCCAATTTTAGAAAATGGATTTTATTGTAGTGACCTTTTATTAAAATCGGATGATGGGTTTGAGAACTTTGGTTCTCGTATGCTAATTTGAAAAAATGAATTTTATTATGATGATTTTTATTTGGAAGAATGGTTTGAGAACTTTTGTTCTCAAATGTTAATTTGGAAAAATAACTTTTATTGTGGTGACTTTTATTTGGAAAAATGGCTTGAGCACTTTGGTTCTCAAATGTCAATTTGGAAAATAAATGTTATTGTTGCAAATTTTATTAAGAAAGAATCAGAATTTATTTTTTTAACAAAATGCTAATTTATTGGGTAAAAATATGATTTTGACTATTATTTCTTTTTAACGTGTAAAACCATTTTTCTACCTAATTCGACATTCGTGGAATATTTCGGGATTGACTTTGGATATATCATACACAAATCTGGTAATGGATTTAATTTGATGACTTTGGTTCTCACATGTTAATTTTTAGAAAATAATTTTTATTGTGACTTTTATTAAGAAAAATCATTACCCATTTTATTAATAAAACCCCAATTAATTAAATAAAAATATTTTGGTTATTTTTCGATCACATGAAAAAACATTTTCTTAATTATTACAGTATTCATGGAAAATACAGGAAAATAATTCGACAATAAAAATAAAATACAAGAAAATTACCTAAAATACAATCTAACCGAATAAAAATAAAAATTACATTTCAGGATGCCCAAAATACAATTTAACAAACAATATGCAATAATAACAACAATTAACCCCAAATAATCAAGTAACACACATCACAACAGAAGAAATAATATATCAGTATGCGAACGAAAAATAGAAAATGGACAAAAATTAAATAAAAATAAACAGTTGCAAAAATACAAAATATTGCACAAATAAATTATCACATCTAACCGGTAGATGGATAATGCTACAAGAAAAATAAAATCAGCCCAAATGACAAAAATAACATTTTTAGATGCGAAGCAAAAATAAAAAGATAGGCAGAAAATAAGTAAAAATGGACAGTCACAAAAATACAAAATATTGCACAAATAAATTACCACATTTAACTAGTAGATGGATAATGCAAGAAGAAAAAATAAAATCAGCCCAAGAGACAAAAATAACATTTTTAGATACGAAGCAAAAAATAAAAGGATGGACAGAAATTAAAGAAAAATAAGCAGTCTCACAAATGTAAAAAATATGGCACTAATAATTTGTCACATCTAACTGGTAGATGGATAAAATGGAAAAGGAAAAACTGAAAAATAGAAGAAAAATGGGGCAGTTAACACACCGGTATATTTGCCTTTAGAAAGATCTCGGATTGGATTGAAAATGGTGCTTTAATCTTCGAGAAAATTAAAAAAATGGAGTTAGAAGAATATTTTTGCCTTTTTTGTGTAGTTTATCTCTCTAAAAACTTTTCTCTCTCCTCAAATAGGCCAACCTTGGCTCAAAATGACCCATTTGGTTTTTATGCATGACCCCCGAGGCACAAAATAGGCGTTTTGAGTTGAAAACGGCCATTTTCGGGGCAATAACGGCTATTTCTAAGAGCCAAATGCCTGTTTTGGGCAAAAAGGGCCAAAATGGCCGTTTTTAGAAGCAAAATGGCCGTTTTGGCCATTCTAGGTCTAAACGGTCATTTCGTATGCGGGAATGCCTGTTTTGGGCTGAACGGCCCAAACGGTCATTTTTGAAGCCAAAATGGACATTTTGGGCCTAGAACAAGCGCCTCGCATGTGGGATAGCCTGTTTTGGGCCAAAATGGCTATTTTGTCATTCTAGGCTCAAAACTGCCGTTCCTCTTACAGGACCGGCCTGTTTTCTTCAAAATGGTCATTTTCTCTTAGAAAATAGCCGTTTTCAATTTTTTTTTAAGAAAAAGTTTTGAGATCTTTGGTTTGGACATAAAAAATTCATTTTTGGGATTTTTGTCCTTTTCATCATCATTAGGCAAACCGAACCTAGGAGCCCTAGAGACCTAGTGTCTACAGTTGCCTCTAACTTTAAGGAGGTGACTACAAAGTGTGTAAGGTGACCTAAAGTTCAAAATGGAAATAGACACATACCTCGGGGTGATCTTTCTATAAGATTCATTGAGACCGAAGTCAGTGCAGTCTAAGTAGTGCTAAGACATTGCACCTAAGGTTGATTAGTTCAGGCAGTGCTAGGACATTGTACTTGAAGTCAGGTAGTTCTAAGGCATTGCACTAGAGGGTTAGTTGGTTCAAGTAGTGCTAGGATATTACACCTAAAATCAGGCAATGCTAGGACATTACACTTGAGGGTTAGTTAGTTCAAGTAGTGCTAGGATGTTGCACCTGAAGTAGGGTAGTGCTAAGACATTGCACTCGAAGGTTAGTTAGTTTAGACAGTGCTAGGACATTACACCTGAAGTCGAGCAGTGCTAGGACATTACACCCGAGGGTTAGTTAGTTCAGGCAGTGCTAGGACATTACACCTGAGGGTTGGTTGGTTCAGGCAGTGCTAGGACATTACACCTAAAGTCAAGCAGTGGTAGGACGTTACACCTGAAGGTTAGTTGGTTCATACAGTGCTAGGACATTGCACTTGAAGTCGGGCAGTGCTAGGATGTTAGACCCGAGGCTTGGTTGGTTCAGGTAGTGCTAGGACGTTACACCTGAAGTTGAGCAGTGCTAGGACATTACACCTAAGGGTTGGTTGGTTCAGCTGGTGCTAGGATGTTGCACCTAAAGTCGGGCTGTGCTAGGATGTTGCACCTGAAAATGAGTTGATTCTGGAAGTACTAAGATGTTGTACCTGAAAATCTCTTGGAAATGACACATTTGTAAGGTCCCCTAGAAAATTTAGGTTGCCCCCTATGTAGAAAAGATGAAGTAAAACATGTTAGTTCATCAGAGGTCAATTATAACATGGATGCATGTTATGTGTGTGTGAGTGCATATATAAATTTTTTTTTGTTTGCATGTTATGATTTTGAAAATTATGGTTTTATATCTTTTTTTGTTATCCTTTTCTCTCTCTTTTTATCATTTTATTTTATCTATCTCCTTATTTTGTTTTATGTGCCTCTTCTTTTTTTTTTCTCTTTTTCTTTTTTTTTTCATCATTTTTATTTTTTCCTTTTTCTTTCTTATTTTTTATCATTATTCATTGCCATTGTTTAGTAGGTATTTTATTGTTTTATTATTCTCCATGTCTTGCTGAAAAGCAATGAGCAAAATATGTTAATTTTATAAATAAGCATTTTTTAGTACAAACTTTTGTGTCCTAAACTAGTATGAATAGACAAGTACAATAAAATAAAATGAAGCAATAATAAAATAAAGGCTAGGAGGCTAGAGGCTATCTCTGATCTCTTAGCATTCGAAGCTCTTGATTGTCATAGCATTTGTAATGTTCAAGGTGTAAGCACCCTCCTACTTTCACTTTGCCACAGTCTTTGCATCCTCAGATACTAACGGCCTTCCTCTTCACTATATACTTCCCATTAATACTAGCCTTTTTGGTTCTCTTGGTTATCTTCGATGTCTATAGGTGAGCAACTAGTCAACTCAGACTAGGGTGCCTAAATCTGAGTGATGGTGGTCAGGCATCTGTATCATTCCATCTTCTCATTAATATGCCAACTGTGTATGGCCACATGTTTTGGCATAGGTTGGTGGTGTGGATGGCTTTGTTGTTATGGTGGTATGGTTACACGTATGTGCTTATATGGTGCTTATGTGAAAAAATTGTCAAAATGTATGAAAATGGTGAAAAATTAGAAAAATGCAACTTTTATAGTGTTAAGAAAATAGGCATTTTAGGCCGTGAAAAAGGCCATTTTTGGTAAAGAAAACGACCGTTTTCTTGGTAAAAAACGGCCATTTTGAGGCCCGAAAATGGTTGTTTTTGGCTAAACCCAAAATGCCCATTTTCTAGCTCAAAACAGTGGTTTTCAACTAGAAAATGCCTATTTTACCCATAGTGTTCTTTTTTCACTTCTAAAAGCTATAAATACCCTAATGCATGCATAGATCCTCATGCCACTTTAGTTTTTTCATCATTTTTGCAACAATGAGTGTTGAATTCCTCAAAAAGCTTCATAAAATTCTTGATCTCCCTTCTACATGGGTAGTCCCCGCCTTAGCTCCTTTCAGTGGGCTAAAATTCCTTCAAAGAGTACATCTTGATCAGACTTTTCTCAAGGCAACAACCTAATTTTGGGACCCACAATTCCATGTCTTTTGATTTTCTCATTAAGAATTATGCCCCCTATCTGAGGAATTTGCTGTAATTTTAGGCATATTTTATTCTTTTAACACTCTACCTTGCTGTCTGACCTGTGTTACCCACTACCCGTACAAGGCTATTGATGTATTGGGCATCTACTTTCCTTAGCTATTAGATAGGTCCCACAAAGAGGGCCAATCTCTTTGAATGCATTGTTGGACTACGCTGATAGTTACATAGAAATTCCATCCCTTTAAGCAGGCGTATACCTATTCATATTCTTTTCTAAATATCTGATAGTTTCAGTTGAAGACCACTCTAGAGACTATCAACTATTCAGTGTGATTAATGACTTGAAGAAAGGGCTAAATCCTTTTTCTCTGATCTTGGCTAAAATAATTCTAGGTTTGGATGCTGTATAATTTGGAGAAGTTGAATTCTTTTATGGGAGCTAGCTTTTGCTTCAGATTTTTTTTCTCTTTTTTTTTTTAAGAATAGACTACCCCGGGCAAAAGGTTTTTGCCCTATTTTTTAGTCTGCCTTTTACCTAGGAAGCCCCGGAGGGTTTTCATTCCTACTAGACTTTTTAAGGATAGACTGCCCCTACTAGTTTTCACCCTATCCTTCGCTTAACTTTTGCTGAGGAAGCCCCTATGAGTTTTCATTCCTAATAGCATTTTTATAGGTCTAGCTGTAAGAGAAGCTTCGCCTATTGGATGATCCTTCACCTTGTATCCTCGGATCTTATAGCTTGAAGCATTTGTTATCTCAAGCCATTTTGCGATGTTTCATGAATGTTGGGTGATGGTTTTCGTGGCTAAGTGCTCTAATAGACAATGAATTAAGTTTCAGAAACCCTTGGATTTGCTTACTGTACTTGTGATGCAGTGTCCACCAGGCTATGTTCCTCTAGCCAGCCTTCACAAGGTTACCTTCTACATACCTAACCATTGTGTGAGGCAATTTGGTGAGACTCAAAGGATTGTAATCTTCCTGTTGTCTTTTAGAGGAGGAGATATATTTATCACCTTTATTTCTAGTTATCATGAGCTATGGAGGTGATTGCCCCTAAAGACAAACATCACACCCAATGTCATTTGCAACTTTCAAATTTTAGATGCATATAAAAAATGGGTAACAGGCCCTCCTTGAGACAACAGGGCTCCTTAGCTAAGGATGAGTGGTGAGAGTAGTAGCAAGAGACAGAGGAATTAAAAAGAAAGAATCAAAAATAAACTTTTCTACTTTTTATTATATACCTTTTTTACATTTAACATTGTAGTGCTTTAGTTTATAAAATGCTCAATCATGCTTATTAAAGTGGTCCTATCTAGCAACATCATATTGGCATTTTATGATAATCACA
>CANXYI011116673.1:0-11839 GCA_948208565.1 Hura crepitans | reverse complement strand
TCATAGCTCAAATCTGGCTATATTTCCATATCTATTATTGGTATTATATAGAAGGGATCTAATATAAATTGCCTTAGCATCAAGACATGAAACACATCATGAATCTTTGATAATTCAAACGGTAAAGCTAGCTTGTATGCTAGATGTCCCACTTTCTCTGTGATCTCATATAGTCCTATGAATTTAGGGCTCAACTTCCCCTTTTTCCCGAACTTAAGGACCTTATTTCATAGGGACACCTTTAAGAACACTTTTTCACCCATATTATACTCAATATCCCTTTGCTTCAAATCAGCATAGGATTTCTACCATCAGTTCTTGCTTTCAGTCTCTCTCTAATCACCTTAACCTTTTCCTCCACATCTTTAATCATATCAACTCCTAATATCTTATTTTCCCCAATCTCACTCAAACACAAATGAGTTCTACACTTTTTTCCATATAATGCTTCATGTGACCATGCATAAACTAGTCTGATAGCTATTACTGTAGGCAAACTCAGTAAAAGACAAGTATTGATCCCAACTGCCTGTAAATTCAATAGCATAGCTATATAACATATCCTCAAACACTTGTATAACCCTTTTTAACTATCCATTTGTTTGAGGGTGGAAGGGTATACTATAGGTCAGTCTAGTGCCTAAAGCTTTATACACCTTTTTCCAAAACCTGGGATTGAACTGAGGATCTCTATCAGAAATAATTGCCATAGGTACACCATAAAGTGTAAAAATCTCATCAAGAAGTAGTTTAGACAACTTTTCTAATGAGTAGTATAGAGACCTCACTTTTGACCTATGATGATAACTAGAGATAGGCTTTCTGGCAATAGTACAGGAGATTGCAAGTCCGTATAGACTTTCTTGATGATATCCATACGAACCTATTTCTTTTGGTCCGTGATGACCCTTTACTTCCCTAAAGCCTATGGCCTAATGTCTACACGGATGAGTCCAATCCCCATCACTACGGACTAATGCTACTAAGTCTAAAACCTAGCCTAAGGCCTATTGATTGACTAGAAAAGGTACTTGGCCTAGGTTTGTATGGACCTAATAATGCAAGTTCACATAGACTTGTCATTAGCAAAGCCTTCTAAAAGTAAGATTCTTTCTATTTAGATTAGGATTCAGAATCCTATTGGCACTCTACCTCATTTTTTGAATGGGAGAGGGTTAAACCTAAGCCTATAAATATATTGCTTTATGTAACTTTAAGAGGACTTTTAGAGAACTAGAGAGAGAGTGGCTATAACATTAATCTTCTAGCATACAAACATCATTGGAGTTTGGTGTAAAAAGGGAGGAGAATACAATCATTAGCCTTGCCATAAATCCTTATTTATAAGTTATTACACTCTTGGCCATTGCTTGAGAGGTGCATTCATTCAGCTAATATTTGAGGTCTGTTTCATGCTTTGATATTGCTTTATACACCCATGATCTCCGAGGATTAACCACAAGTGAGGTGATTCCATGTAATCCCCACTATAATCATAAGAGTAGTTTTGCATACTGAAGCATTTTTATAGCATATAACTAGTAGTTGTTACAATACTTTGATCTTATTATCCTGGTTTTGACTATGTGATCTTGTCTACAATGAGTCCGTACAGACCTATCTCAAGGGATAGGAGGTCTACATGTATATATTGAATATGTGTAATATGATGTCTACACATCTCATTGTATGATAATGGTGTAATTTTTGCTCTATTTATCTTGTTTCTAACATGGTCTATTTATCATGATTAGCATGTCTATTGCAAGTTATTTGATTCCTTTGCTCATTAATATGCATGTTAGTATTCTAGAATTAATGTCTAATCCGTACAGACTTCCCTTTCATAAGGATTATAGTTCATAAGGATATATGTGTGATTTGTTATGCCTATTACTTTGTTTTATGGTCCATAGAGATTTCCTTTTCATGAGGATTATAGTCGACACAAACATTACCTTCTGATTTCAAGTGTTTACATGCATCTATGTTTTAATTCTTCTCTTATATATCCTTTATGTATTCTTTATTTGGCATTATTTAACCTCTTTCTTTGAGTTGTATGCAAGTGACCCTTCTCATTAGAGTGGGAGTCTAGATAGACAAAATACCTACTCTGGGAAGTAGTACGCATGGACTAACATTAATGTATTATGTAGTCTACACAGACGAAGCAATGTAAAGGTGGGACATTTTTGGTGTTTTGTTTTTTTGTCTTTGGGCTTTATACTTGTTCTACATTTTGAATTATTTTGGGATGTAATAGTTAGTTAATTAACTTGTTTTACAAATCTAAACTCCAAACTTCACAGTAAATGGTTTTCTACATAATTAATTGGTGTTTTCTAATAAAATGAATTTGAGTTTTTCCTAATCAAAAGTAATATAAAAAATGTATTTTAATAAAGGCCAATCTCCTAGAGATGGGAGTTGGGCAATTATTACTAATTCCTATGGAATTACGAGTAGTTGTGAGGTCACATTGTAACTAATGAATAACTCGATTTATGGATGTGGAATTTACACAATTTATGTTGTTGTATCTTTTCAATTTTGCTAGTTTATTTCCGTACATGCAAATTTGATACGGATGCTTTAAATAATGCTCGCATGCTTGCTTGGTACGGGATTGATAAACATTGCAATATACATGGATGATATATTATAAGGGCATGACTAAGATCTGAGATTTCAAACCTTTCTAGTATAGAAGATCAATGGTCCTAGTGTAGAGGCTAAGTGGCAACTCCACTAACCACTCTTATCCCTAGTAAAAAGATAATAATCTCTATAGTGACGACTTCACTAGGGAATAAGAATTTTAATTTGAAAGTGCCAAAATAATATGTCATCCAAATATTCTAACTTTTATCAATCTCATCATTGCTTTATTATATACTGTATCCTTGATTACCTTAGATGGTGTGTGTGAACCATGACCTCATTTTTCATTCAATAATGAAGAAGTGCTAGCATATCCATACAGAATCCTTGTACCTTTGGGTATATGAAAAGATGAACTAATCGATCGCTATTATCATTGAATGGAAACACCCGTTAGGAGGGACCTCCACTTGTGGGAGCCATTAAGCCTTTTTAACTAAAGCCATGAGCTTATGTAGTTAAGCTTAGCAAATTTCCATAGGTTACCTAACCCTAAAAGATTGCAATTACATTTGATTGCTATGTGGGCCTATTACATTTAACGTTATTTGAAGTGGGGCAAGCCCATTGTGCCTTTTTGTCTAGAATGGGCCCAACTTAATTTCACCTTAAATAAGACTTAAATGATATAAGTCATTATTCTTGCTTGCAATTTGAATACAAGAGGTCATATAGGCTTAATTGGGCCTATAAATGAACTTATGCATCCCTCGATGATATTTAGGTAAGCCCACCTAGGGAAGGAATTTTACTTGACCACGTGTGTGGATGGAATAAGGTTGGAAGGATTAATTGTATGTGATTGTCCTTACTACACCATGAGCATGCATTGCATATCATGCATCATTTGTATCTCATGTTGTTAATACTATACATGCATCATGTCTAACCCTCTATTTTTGTAGCCACTATTGATCCTTCACTTATTATTTAGTGGAAATGAATAGGCAAGCATCTCACTCGAGTTAGCATAGAACTCCCTATATAACCTAGGTGAAGAACAATGTTTGCTGATGAGTACATGACCAAAACCATGTTCATAGAGGCAATGGTTGAAATAGAGAGGAGGATGATAGTAGTAGTCACGAATGCCCTATCCAACATGTAGAAACTACAAAAGGTGAGGGTAAGGAGATAGTAAGAGAGCCCAAAGATGACAAGTCTTTAGATGATGAATTGCCGCAGGTGGTTAAGGTCCATAACAAGGTTCCCTCCCTAAAAATGGCAGAAAATGACTAGTTGAAGAAATTAAATGAGAAAATAGAGGCTATGTCTTGCTTAGTGATTGAAAGACATTGATCTTAATGACATTAGTCTGAGGCCTGACCATTCCATGCCCCACAAGTTCAAAATGCATGACCTTAGCAAATTTGATGGAACCTCTAATCCCTGAACTCACCTAAAATAATATGCTATAACTATAAGGGCCACCCATTTGATGGAAAAACAAATTGTGAACTTGTTTAGTATGCCTCTTACTAGCCAAGCCCTTGATTGGTATCATTATTAGGAGAGAAGGGTCAAAAAAGATTGGAATGAGCTAGCCAAGGCATTAAATAAGCAATATGCTAACAATGCCAGTGTGGAAATTACTTTGAAGGACCTAAAGCTAGTAAAGCAGAAGCTGAATGAGAGTTTCTTTGATTACCTACAAAGGTGGAGGGAGAAGATCTTGAAAATGAGAAATAAGCCTAAGGACATCGATCAAATTAAGATGTTCATTAAAAATGCCAACAGCTATATGAATGGCGGGCTCACTACAAAGGGTATAACCACCTGGGAGCAGCTCAAAGGCATCACCTTTGATCTAGAGGCAAGTTACCAAAATAAGGGGTATAAGAGAAATAATAATAACCCCACTTTACAAGCAGCAATACTGGCATTGCAACCAAGATAGTGGATGTGCACGCAGTTGAGGGCCGAAGGTATTCAAATTTGTGTAAGTCTTTGTCATGGTGCCTAAGAAAGCTCACCAAGGAAGGCAAGTTGAAGCCACTTGCACCTTAACCACATAACAGACCATTGCCACCCAATCTGGGGCATGATCAGTATTATGTTTGTCTTCAACAAACTGGGCATCTCAATGATAAATGCAAATTCCTTAGGAGAGCCATTCAAGATCTAATAGATTTTAAAACAAATCCCTGATCGTGAAGCATCTACAAACCCATTACCCAAACAACACACTTCTTACCTCCTTAAATCTAGACAACCTAAACATTATGTGCTTAAAGAGATCTATAGATCCCACCAAGAGATTAAAGAGGGAGTAAGGGTGAGTAAATCCATTCTTATGACCAATTTTTGGGATAGTTAGAGTGACTGTAAGGTTAAGGAGAGCTAAAACTTCTGGGATGAATCCTCTAATGAGGATTCTAAAGAGGGTAAGAGAGAGCCTATTTGGGTTAAGGGAGAAGTGATTGAGAAAGTGGAGAAGAATGGTCAGATCCTTCTTGAGAAAGAGTATAAACTTAAAAGGGATAAGCTCGAGGAGGTGTTGAAGTAGCTAAAGAAAACCCAAGCCAATATTAGTATATGGGACCTCCGAATGTCATCCAAAGACCATAGGCAAGAAGTTGTTGAAGCCTTCAGTCAAGTGGCTGTATCTACAAGCATTACTCTTAATAATCTGGTACAAGTTATAAAAGCAGGCAAGAAAGGCCTTATCACTTTCTTTGACACTAACTTACCTTTGGAAAGAATAGAGCATAATAGACCCCTCTTTATCAAGGCTGAAATAAATGGAAAAAAGACAAGATGTGCTACGATCAATAATGGTTCTTCTCTATGTGTTTGCCTAATCAAGATCTTATCTGGTTTAGGGATCAAGAAAGAGGATCTATCTCCCTCAAGTATTACCATAAAAGCTTATGATGACACTAAGAGGTAGGTTGAAGGGTCTTTTACGGCAAAAGTAAAAGTAGGGCTAATCATTGGTGAAGTTGAATTTATGTTTATCAACATTCTAGGTACCTTCTCAATTTTGTTAAGTATACCCTAGTTCCACAAGCTTAGAGGAGTCCCTTCCACCTTACACCAAATGATTAAATTCCCACATAAAGGTGACATTGCAACTATAAAGGCCGAGATTAATCATGTTGTTTCTACCTTTGCTATTGCTAATCAGCCTTTTACCAAGTTTCATGTTGCGGGCATCTATAAGGATAACATGGATCCAGCAGTTTCTAAGGTGATGAAAAAAATGGATTTTTTCCTAACTCCTTGTTTGGGAAAGAACTTAGAAGGCATAACCAAGCCTCTATAAATGTATACCCAAAAGGATATGAGGGGATTAGGCTATGATCCAAGCAAAGGGGGGAACCCAAGGGAAGGTGGTTGTTTAGAAGAGTATTGATTGTCAGTCCAAAGGGTGAACAGATGTTCCTAGCTAGGAAATTATAGTTTCAAGCAACCAATAATGTCACAGAATATGAAGTATACATTTATGATCTAGAAACTTTATACCAACTAGGGGCAAAAATAGTTGATGTTTATAGGGATTCAATGCTAGTTACTTAGTAAGTAAGGGGAAATTGGGAAGTGAAAGATGAAAACCTGAGCAAGAACATCAGGATATTTATAGACCTCACCGAAGGATTCAACCATTACACCTTTCACCATATTTCAAGGGAATGGAACCAAGTAGCTGATGCCCGAGCCACACTAATGTCTATGTCTAACCTTACTAAAGAAGACCTTCCTAGACTAATGTATTTTAGTAAGCTAAGATTCCCCACCTATATTGGTATAGTCAGCACCACAACTAACCAACGAAACCTTAGCATACCATGGTACCATGATATTTAAACTTACTTAGAAACTGAATGATATTTAGAGCACTCAACTTAAAAGGATAAAAGGGTCCTCTATAAGCTTTTCATCCCATTTCAAGGAATGTTGTACAAAAGGCAAATAGATGGAATTCATCTTAGATGTATAGATGAGTTAGAAGCCTAGAAAGTGCTTGAAGAAGTGTATGAAGGGGTCTGTAGTCCTCACATGAATGGGAGAAATCTAGCAAAGAAAATAATGAGATTTGGTTATTACTAGCTAACCACAGAAATTGACTGCTATAACTTTGTCAAAAAATGGCATAAGTGTTAGATCTATGGTAATCTCACCTGTTATCAAAAGACTTGACTAGTCTAGCATCTCTATGGCCATTTTTTAGGTGGGGATAGACATAATCAGGGAAATAAGGCCGTCCACTATCAAAGGGCACATATTCATAATAATAGTAGTGGATTATTTCATAAAGTGGGTTGAAGCTGAATCTTTTAATAAATTAGGGGTAAGATAAATGGTAAAATTTAGTGAAAGAAATATCATCTACCAATATGGGTTACTACAACAAATCATCTCAGATAATATGGTGTAGTTTTAAGAAGAGACTAGGCAATTTTTATAGAAATACAAGATCCAAAATCATAGGTCTTCTCTATATTAACCTCAAGCTAATGGTGCAGTGGAGGCATCCAATAAAAACATAAAGAAAATTTTGCAAAAGATGACTATTACCTACAAAGATTAGGCAGAAATGTTACCCTTTGCACTATGGGGATATAGGACAACTGTTAAAACATCTACTCAAGCCACACCCTATTCATTAGTATTGTGTTGGAAGTCCTTTCACTCAGAATTGTGTTAGAAGTAGATATACTAGAAGCAAAATAGGCTAAAACAAGATATGAATAGTTGACCTTAGTAGATGAAAAGTGATTAAAGGCTCTATATAATATGCAGCTGTACCAAAAGAGAATTGCCAGAAATTACAATAAGAAAGTCAAACATTGACCCATACAAGAAGGTGATTTTATGCTAAAGCAAGTTAGGCCTTTATTGACAGATCCTAGGGGAAAGTTCAAGCCTAATTGTGAAAGTCCATATTTGGTTAAGAAAATGCTCAAGCATGGAGGTGTCAAGATCTCAGATTTGAAAGGTAATGAATTCTTCGAGCCTGTTAACATGGACAGGCAGAAGAAATATTTTTGTTAAAATTTTTTTTACTAAACTAAAAACCCAAATAAGGCATAAAAAATTAAGACTCCCCAGTGAGGTGAAAACCTAATAGGCACTTCATGCAAAAGTTAAGGGATTTGAGAGAAAATGTCCAATCAAGAAAATCTTTCCAAAGCTGATTGGTAATGATAGTATTATTAATGGGGAATTAATATATTTGCCAAGATAAAATAGCTTAGTTTTAAATTTAGTTGATGGCATGAATGCTTTAGTCATGATTATTGATGTGCAAATTTCCATTAAGATTGAGAAATGTCATACAAGTAACTGAATTCTAAATGTATTGTCTCTTCGCAATAATAGATTGGCCGTCTTCACATTTTCTTTTCAGCACTAATGTCCTATTATCCTAGCTATACTAGAAATCCATTCTCTATAATAGTCATCAGTACTAACACTACTAGTCGCATGATTAGGCATATTTCTTAGGATGGTATGTTGTTTCCACAAGTTAGGAAAAGAGAATAAGAAGTGGCATATCAGAGGACAACCTTGAAATCTCAAGGGTTTAGTAGGTACTCTTTGCAATAGACCAAATTGTCACAGAATTCGATAGGGGATATAAAAAGTAGCGTGCCTCAAACCAATTAAAGGCACACAACCTAAGTGGTAAGAAAGAGAGAAATGGGTAATCTTCCACTAGGGACATCTCCAGCAAATCTCAATAATGGTGTTAAGCCATAAAGTCCATTCTACCCATGAATTGCATTTGTTCCCAAGGCTTTTTTTGCAATGATGACATGAGGCATATTTCATCCAAAGTCTTTTAGGTGGAGGAATAAGAAACCTTAATCTTTCTTTTAGCCAAATAAAAAAAAGGAAAGAGGCCGTTAGGTTGGACAATCCATAAAGGACCACCTAAACAAAAGTTAGGCGAACTCACTAGTGCAAAAACCCTCATAACCATACTAGGCAAAAGTTAAGGAAAAATAAAAAGGAAAAGCCTATATGGGCTCTTTATGCATACCTATAAAAAGGAGTGGGGCTTCTAGTAACAAAATCAATGTCCCCACTCTTTGGAGCATCTAATCCCTGAATGGTTTTAGCTAGAAAAACACAGTAATGGTTACGACCAGAACATATCTCAGTCAGTAATCAAAAAGTCTTAAAATCATATGATTTCTCCTTAGACATAGCCATAAGCTAGTTACCAAGGATACACATTAATATACATCTAGCGTATTCCATAAAATCGAAGGGAAATTTGTGAACAAGATTTAAGATCGCCTACAAAGGTACTGGGCCAACAACTAAAACTACCCATTGACCCATAATAACAGAAAGGCCCAAAGCAAAAATAATGTCCATAGGATACTGATCATCTAGGGTAATTTCATAATTTAAAATTGCAGCAAATTCTTCTAAAGTTGGGCTGATCTCTTGATGATTGAAGATAAACATATGAAAGATGAGGTCCCAATGTTGTATAGTCATATTCAAAAAATCAGGATCAATCCTTACTTTTCTAAGACACCTAAGTGGGGAAAAGCGAGCAAGAATTGAGGAAGTCCAAGAGGCCTTATGCTCTAAAATCTTGGACAATGTCTCACTAAAGGAAGACATGATGGAGAATGTGGCAAGGGGAGATGAAAAAGAGGGTACTTATAAGTCAAGCCCCCATTATTCCTTTTTCAATATTGATTAGGAATCTTAAATATGCAAGGAAGTCTGTACAGACTTAAAAATATGCAAAATCAATGTCATGGTCTATACAGACCAAATAGGCCATGTCCATAGCCACACTAGTCATCCATTTAAGATCCTACTGAGTCAATGTCCATACAGACTAATACAAGCTATGTCCGCATAAACCTACATTTATAAAAAAAGGGATTATTTTTTTATTAATCATTGAGCTCTATATTTGTTAGTAATGAAGCACCTTTTCTTGTCAAGTTGTACTCAAGAATGTATGTATTCAAAGAACAAAAGTTCAAATTGTTTGTGTGAAAAGTTTTAAAGTTTTAAGTACATATATAAAAAACGAGAAGATGAGGCTGCCATCCATCCTACTCTTTAGCATCACCCTCATCCTTTGTGTCTTTGTCACTAGATGAAATCACTAACTTCTCAGCAATCTTGAAGGCCCTCAACTTCTTTGAGGCTTCACGAAGGGCAACAACCCTCCTTGACAACTCGCTCTATAAAAAGACTGAAAGATCAATGCATAACACATATGGCATATATATATAACTGCATGAAATTAACCATTGCAGGGAAAAAGCTTACAACAAGAATTCAGGTTTCAACAATCATGGCCTTTCTAAAGGCCTCTAGCACCTAAGCAGTCCTCTCCACTGAAGCCTTCTTAACTTGACCAAGAGAGAAAGGCATAAATGACACCATAAATTTAAGTAGTATGAATGATCAATAGAAATTCATACCAATGTCATGGTTTTTGGCTCAAAAGGAACTAGCCAATTTTCCTCAATGCGAAGGCGGGTAAAAGATAGGTCCCTATATATGCCATAGCACATGTAGCTTAACTTGGGAATATCAGTCAAGCTACCAATGACTTCATCTAGTAGCAAAGGCTAACTAGCAGGTTGAATAGGAATGCTAGTGCGTGTAGGTGGGGGTGAGAATTGAGAGCTAAGAGAACCAGGAGCAATTATTGGCCATTTTGGCAATAATAAAGGTACAACTCTAAAAAAGGTGGCAACAGGCTGTAACATCATGCATGATCAAAAAATGTTCTTCAAATATAAAAAATAGAAAATGAACTAAAATACATGAGAAGGAAGAGGCCTAGAAGTATAAAGAACCCGTGAAAGTAATTGAGAGGAGGCCCAAGAACGGTAGCTCTGTTCGGTATCTTCTATCAGAGTGTCCCCTAGAATCCTTACTATTATACTTTGCACAAAGTCCAAGTCATCTATATACCTCCCAAATAGCATCGAGTCAGGAGGATTTTGAGGGATATGGCATGCCTCCAGTCCCATGTTCTTACTTATCACTCTTTCTCCTAAGAATCAGCAGTAAGTCTCGAGAGTGGTCAGTGGAATATGGTGGAAGGATAATTCCCTAGCAGACTATAGAAAATTTGACAATTCTTCAACAGGAAACACCCACCATGCCAAGTTAATCTGCAAAGTTAAGTGTTAGTTCTAATCCTTTAGATTACTAATGCCGATTTTTTTTTTTTACATAAGTAGGGAATATTCACATTAGTCTAAGTCTTGGAACTAAGGTACTTGTGATGCTACATTAACAAAGCTATATTCTAAGGGCCTGAGGATGGGCAGACCCATCTGTCCATCACTGGGTAGTGGCGAGGGATGTCTAGCTCATAGGGGTAAGGTAATAAATAAAGCTCATATGTCCAAACCTATAAGTGAGAAGATATAAGGTCAGAATCACACAAAGCTACCTAGAAAGGATTGAGATAAGATGTTTACCAGAACACCTTATACAAAGCCCTAAATAAACCTATGTCTCTTCTTAGTCTGAACAGCCATGTCCAAGCTCTTAAACACCCATCCAAGAGAGGAGCAACACAAATCCAGGAGCCTATCTTATCAATCTGCTCCAAGATAGAGAGAAAACTCTAACTCACATTGCCATTGCCATTAGCAAAAAGTGTGGTGCCTAGCAGGTAAAGGATGAAATAACAAGTGCATTGGTCCACCTCAAGCTGGTTAGACATACTCTCATCTACCCATTGCTCGTGCAAAATAGTGCATCAGATGTTCCCTTTACGGTCATATGGAAAAAACCCTAGTAATTCTCTCACTTTCTAAAGTCGAAGTAAAAGGTAGCAGTAACTGGCATTAAATGCAATAGCTCAACTAGTACATGGCATCCCAATGATGAAAGCTGTAACGACCGCCGGTCGACGTCTTATAAACAATGCATTTGGAACCCGATTGATGTCCCCCGTGGTGCGGGTCATCATTTCGAGACTGATGACTGGCATATTGTTCATAAAACTTTGACAGGCCTGAAAAGGGTCAAAATGAAGGAATTAAAATTTTTAGCAGAACCAACAATTACTTTTAGGTCATAAACTACTAATTCCGGAGGTAAAAAAAATTTTGAGACCCGGACAGTGGAGACCAGGGAATGTACCCAGATGGTCTCGAAAATACCATACCTTGAACCTCAAAAATTCTATTTAGCATGTTGGTGAAGGAATCGAAATTTTCTGAGGTCATCT
>CANXYI011116662.1:0-19391 GCA_948208565.1 Hura crepitans | reverse complement strand
TAATAGATCTTGCAATTGTACCTTCAGTTCTTTGAACTTGATAGGTGCCATTCTATAAAGGGTAATAGACATAGGAGTTATACCGAGATACACCTCAATCTCAAAATCAAGCTTTCTCTATGGCGGTAACCCTAACAACTCATTAAGAAACACATTAAGGAACTCAAAAACTATTGTGATCTATTCAAGCATTAAGGTGGAAGTATTAGTATCAATGACATGTGCTAGGTAAGCTTCACACCACTTTTGAATGAGTTTTCTTACTATAATAGCTGAGATAAGATTATCTGAAAGATTTCTCTCACCTACAACTGTCTCGATCTGTCCCTCTATAGTCTAGAGGCTCAACTTCTTATGTTTACAATCCACTATAGCCTAATGTTCAAATAACTAATGCATTCCCAAAATCATATCAAACTCATGAAAGGGTAACTCAATCAAATCCATAAGAAATAGACATTCTTGGATTACTAAAAGACACTGCCTATAGACCTTGTTCACATTCACACTTTGTCTTATAAGATTACTGACTTGTATATCTATGTTCACATGCTCAAATTTTAGTCCTTTATTATGTGCCAGTGTGGTGTATATATACGAATGTGTAGATCCTAGGTCTATTAATGCCAAAACTAAAATATCAAATAAGTAAAATGTACTAGTAATGACATCTAAGGCTACTACCTCTTCTTTAGCCCTGACAACATATTGCTTTATTGGTACACAGGTTTTTGATCTTACCCCTTGACTAACATTGGGTTGATTCCCTCTGCTCTGCCTTTATCCTTTACTCTAGGATACTACTATAGATGCTTAAGTATGGGCACCCTTTGGTTGTCCCTAAAGACACTCTTTAATAATGATCTCTAGCTCAGCAAGTAAAGCATTCTCCCTTTTAGCTTAGCCAACATAGCCCCTAATGTCTCTTATTGTAAGTGTTACAAGTTGAGGGTCTATTATAGTTACCTACTAGTCTAAAAACACTAGTAGCTCATAGAGGTGGTCAAGATCTAACTGTAAAAGCCTACCTAGATCTCTAAGATTATGTCTATCTCTATGCCTAGTGTACTGATTGAGACTGAGATTGTGCTTCTCTTCTTTTCTTACCACCACTTAAGGCTGCACTGGACTGCCCAATAGTAAATTGTCTCTTCCTCTGAAAGAAGTCTCTCTTCTCCTATACCATTTGCTCTATATCATATACAGATGCCACCAGTATAGCAAAATCTGTCACCTTCGAGTTAGCTATCTGTATCCTCAAATCCATATTCAACCCTTTTAGAAATCTCTTACACTTCTCCTCTTCATTAGGAATAAACTTCTTTGCATATCTAATTAGCCTGGTAAAATCCTTCTCATACTCTGACACTATCCTCCTACCCTATCTTAAATCTAGGAACTCCTATCTCTTTTTAACCATATAGGAGTTTGGAATATACCTCTTCCTAAACTTTGTCAAGAATAACTCCCAGGTGAGATCTATCACAACCTTCCTTTTCTTAATAATATCCCACTAATGGAATGCTTTTTCTTGTAGAAGAGAAGTTGTACACTTTAAACTATCTTCTTTTAAACACTCCAGTTGTTCTAAGATTTTAAAGGTCCTCTCTAACTAGTACTCTACTCATGTTGCATCATCCTCCTTCATACTTAGAAAATTGATAGCTCATATCTTTTTAATTATCTCTAATGATGTCTTTTATAAAGGAGTTAGTGGTGGTAGAGGTACTAAAGCTGCTGGACAAGGTAGGGCAGTAGCTGCAGAAGTATGTCTAGGCAAATCCATTATCTGCTATAATAGTGCCAGGGATTCTTATGTCTATGGATGTGCGTGTGGTTATGGCTATTGTACAATATCATTGGGTTCTAGTATTGTTGCACTACCAACTCCCTTTTATATAGTTGTAGGGGTATAACTAGCCACTTCCTCTCCCTAGTCTTTAGGTACCTGTTCACTCATCATGTTTGACTACAAAAGAAACAAAAACTATCAGACTTGTAGCAGTGCAGTAGTTCAAAAGAAATAACCCTAGACATTAGCACTCATGTAAGACACCTAGGAACATGTAACCTATGCTTTGATACCACCCAATATGACACCCCCTATCGGACTCCTAAAGAAACCCAACAGGTGATGCACTTCCTGCCATCCTAGAATTACTCTAAGGGTGAACTTCCTAACACTTATAAAATGTTTTAGAACTTTATTAGGTTTTGTTTAGAACTCATTATAACCCTTAAACATGTTCATATATGTTCTAACAGACTCAAAAAACCTATTTACAAACACTTTACATGTTACAAAAAATTGAGTAGCATAATAGCAACCTGGGGTCATACCAAAATTTTTTTCCACCTATTAAAAACACTTCTATAAACACTCATATCATTTATCCTCCATCTGGACCCTTTTGGTCCCTTATTCAATATTAGCACACATCAGTCACATATTAGGAACACACACAGGGCCTCATGCCCATAGTTATCAAACATTAAGCAATCAGACATACAAAAGACTTGTTTATATATATCACATCCATTTTTTTATATATACAGACATAGTAGTTTCTAAGCATTCTAACCCATACCTTATAGTGCTTTACATGAGTGCTAGCCAACATAACAAGAAAGGAAAGACTCTATATACCCTTCAAAAATTGCACTACTACACAGCACGATCTTCTAGGCCAAACTGCTTCTCTTTACAACCTGTGCACCAAAACACTAGTATGCTGAGTATAAACTCAGTGGTGAATTTAAGGCATTTAAAACATGATATATTCAATGGCTTATGTGTGATAATGATATGATGGTCATAATGCAGTTTGTGGGTGATATACTAGGTAATTCATGCTACTCGAGTGTTATGCCATTTTTACATAATAATTACCAAAATGCCATAAAATGCCACTATAATAATTTTAACTCAATTATTCAAATAATAATATATGTTGCCATTAATTAAAACCTATATATTAATTCCATTTAATTTAATAGGCTGAACTAGATATACTACACCTAAGACACGAGACCAAGAGGGAACTAAAAGTTATGCAGTGGCCCATATTTTAAACCCCGACCGCTGCACCGACCTAGTCTAATAGTAGGGATCAGCTCACTTAAGCCTCCCAATACTAGACAAGAGATAACAGGGATTAGTCCATAGACCTCCCAATATCTTAAGCAACTCATCCTTCAAGCATAATGGTGGATAGCAGGGATTAGTTCGTAAACCTCTCAATATCTAGAAATCATAACAACCTTCAGTGGATAACAAGGATCAGTCTATAGACCTCCGAATATCCAAATAATCACCAATAACATAAATTTCCAAAGGATAGTAGGGATCAATCTATAGACCTCCCAATATCCATAAAATCACAGAAACCATTTAGCAGCTGCTAATCCCTAAGTTGACCCGTCAACCCATCTAGTAGGTGTCTAACTAATGGACCATCTGACCTTAATTTAAGTTCATTTATTTATTAATCATCATATTATAATATTTAAAAGTGAAAAATGGAAAGTTATAATTTTTATTAGATAGTCAATTTGACCTAGACAATTATAGGTCATTTTTGGTCTTATCGGACAATTACGGGTCAATTTTTTTGAAATATTTTAAGTCACTTTCTAAGGCATAATTAAATTCATATCAAGTTTAGTCTAGACCATTATTTTAGTCCAATTATGTTTATGCTAAAGGTTCATTTAAGTATAGGTCCCTAAATTAATTTTTATGTGATAGTTATAGGTCATTTTTCAGTTTTGCATCGGCCATTTTAAATCCAATTTATGCCTTTTTCATATCATTTTTCAGTGCCATTTACACTCATATCCATACACTTTCATAGGCCTAAATCTAAGCTCAATTATATCACTTAGATAGCCATAAAAGTGGCTTCTATTTCATTTTAGATAAACATTTTCAAGCATCCCAAATTAAGTGCCATTTTCATGCCAAAATTAGTTTATTTTAAAGTCAATTTACAATGCCATTATAAGCTAATTTTAAGTTCATTTTTCAACCATTTCCTAACCTTAAAAGGTTTCCCAAATTATATATATTTCATACCTTATTATCCATACTTATTCACCTAATTCATGCCATTCATATCTTACACAATTCATGCCAAAATTACCATGCCAATCACACACATATGTCATGCCTTACTTTACCTTTCAATGCCAAAATTAGCCTTGCTTACCTCTCCGCTAAACCTTGTAATGATCATGTACCTACTTTTATTCCCAAGTAGTCATGCTTACATATATACTAACATTATTTAAGCATATATATGCACACACACAACCTATACCATACCAATCACACATATATTAAGCTTTGTACATGCCTCGACTTGGCCTAAATCACACACCGCATGCATATTTCCACCTAATTCACCACACATACACACAAGTCTTCACCTAACATGCCATTTTCTAACATATACACCATGCTAGCATCTTAAACACATGCCTTACAGCCTAAGGCACCTCACGACCACTCATGAAACCATCACTAAACCTTTTACTCTTCACCTAATTCACCATGCATACACATAATCCATTACAACACTAATCACACATAGGCAAAATCATCTATTTAATACACAAATCATGCCATATCCTTACACCTATATTCACACACTCTCACAGCCAACTCATGGTTATCACCCTCCATTTATTCTTTTCCTTAACTCATCACCCAAACCATTTACAATACACCTAAATAGCCTAGTTACAAGTTCACATCATCCAAATACAAATTTAGGCAATATAACCACACGCTCCATACATAATATACACACACAATTCATGGGAAATGGCTAAGGCATGAATCAAATGCACTAAATTAACATGCCTTACAAAAAGACTATGCTTTCCCTACACCTTAAGCTTTTCAATTGGCATGTGTTTCACCAACACCTTGGCCTATATAACCACATCAATACCTTAGAAAATTCACCAAAAATTTGATACACCTCCAATTGAAATTCTAACTACATAAGTATTCTTAGGAGGAAAAAATCCTCTAGGAAATAAAATAAAAAGAGTAAAACTAAACTTACACTTGACGTTGAATTTTTAGCTTCCTATATGTGTACACGTGAATAGTCTTAGATTTTTCTTGAACTTTAGAACTATTTATGGCCTTTTAAACCTTCATGGACTAATTAATACCCCATTAATAAGATTTTTAATGGTAATTATGAATGGAATTGAGCTAGAAAAGCATTGGAAATGGTAGGGAGAAGTAGAAAATGGCATGAGGGAAAGAGAGAGGGAAAATAGAGAAGAAGGTGAGGTGGGTGAGTGGGTTTTGCCAAGTGTCATCATAGGTGACATGAGGTCTTTTATAATGGCCATAGGTAGCTCAGGTGGTGACACGTGTCACTCGAGCGCCCCAAAACTCGACTTTTTAGAGAAATTACAATTGTAACTTTGGGAAATTTTTAAATATCACTCGGACCTTAAAAATCATTGTGTTTATTTTAAAAATCCTTGATTAGTCCCAGTTAAAGGCTTATAAATTTCAAGATCAAATTCCTTAGGAAAGTAGGCTAACTAAATTTCTCAAAAAAATATCGATTTTACCAAAAATTTCAAAAACTACCCAAACGACCTTAGAATTCAAAAATTCCTTCACTAATAAACTCAAAGGAATCTTGATAATTGAGATTTGAATATGTTGATGAGTTGTATGTATATTGATGAAATAACTTGTTGCAAAATATGGTATGGGAGTTAATGTATAAGGTGATTATGTTTTAGAAGTGTATTCTCTTTATAGGTTACTATTTGGGATAGTGTCATTGAACAATTGTTATGCTATCCAATTTTCAATACTATGACCCTAGATAGTAATTTATAATATTATGGCTTAAATGAAAAGATATATTGTGATTAAAAAAATAATTAGATTAAAACAAAAAATGTAGGATTGAAAATATATAAGTCATGTAGCATCCCACACCCATATTCATATCCATGTACGGCTCGAGTATAGGGTGTTATATTTAGTAGTATCAAAGCTTAGGTTTAGTCATTCCTAAGCACGAATTAGTTGTAATATATATGTATATTTGTGCACATGTATTGAATTACATGGTTGTATCATTACTGGGACATTAAAAAGGTCTGCTCACTAGTTGATAATGGATTCATATAGAGACTCCTTGTAAAAACTTGAAATCCTGAGTCATGAATAATACTTCTCGAGCCATGAATAATAACTCCAGAGATGTGAATAGTACTTTTTTAGATAAATGAATAATACATGTTATAAGTAGGCCGTAGGTGAAATTTGGCCTAAAAATAAGATCATTTGGATGGTCAATGACCCATAATGAGTATATTAATGAATAGTATTTTAGTAAAAGGTATTGCCCATTTTGTTTTAGTTTTGGTCAAATTGACCTAAAAGTCAACTATTGTCGAAATTAGCAGAGTTCTTAGGCATAAATATTTATAGAATAAAGATCATTTATGTAAAATTAAGGATCCATAAAAATACAATCTGAGAAGTAGACTAAAGTGAATAGTAACCTTTTAACTCAATTCCCTTTTTTGGCAGTTTTGACAAAATTGATATGGGAATCAAAATTTTCCATACTCAATAATTTATTAAAGATTTATAATAATTAAAAAAGGCTTAATTTCTATTATTAAAGATTTAAAATAATTATAATGGGATAAGAAAGAAGAGAGAAAATTGGATTTTTAATAGCCATTGATCTTTTTAAGTGTATGCATCCTAGCCCTTAATTTCTTAAGTATAAAAGGCAAAGGAATTGTTCTTCTTCTTGCAAGACTAAGCATGAAATTTTCCCCCTTTCTTCCTTAAGAAAACTGATGCCATTAACAACCCTTCTCCCTGAATAATTTCTTAATTATCTTTTAATAAACTCATGAAAGATTAAACCTAAACTTGAGTTTTTGTCTTCCAAAACTCTCTTCTCCAATTAAAATAGAATTTAAGGCCTTGATTTTGAAGATATTAAAGCTTGGAAATGGGAAGTAAATAGTAATCATGGAGGTAAAAATGGATTGTTTTTTAATTTTCATAATTTTTTTATGTAGTTAGGATCCCCTGTTTTATTATTCTAAGATGAATTTTTAATAATGTTGTGATAGTGATTTTATTTGAATTTTCAAAGAAAAAATAGTTTTGATAGATGAGTGGAGAAGTTAAAGGGAAAGAATTCTTCAAGAAATAGAAGTTCATTTGGGGCTTAGGAGGTAAATTTGAGCTTGATTTTGAGGTATAGTATCTTAAATTTTAATTTTTAAGTTTTGCATATATTATGGAAAAATTGTAAATTTTATTTTAGAGTAAATATTAAGTGTAATTGACACTTTAATTGTGAAATTGGACTTAAATTTAAGGAATTGATGAAATAAATTAGTATTGAAGAGGATAACACTCATAATTTTTTGATATTTTAAATAGGGGCACCTGAATAGTGAATAGTACTTTTAAAAACCTAGAGTCAATTGAGGCCACAGGATGATAGAATTAATTAAAACATAATTATAAGTGAAATTTGGGATCAAATTGAAGTCATTTAAGGGGTTAAAATAGACTATAAAGTTTGCTTATTGATGTCTCATGAATAGTGACTCAACTATAACTGAACGATAAATTATTTTAAAAGTTCTCAAAAAATTCTAAAAATAGCATGACTTGATGGTCAAAAATTCTAACTAAGCCAATGTAACTAGTTTTGGAATTTTTTGAGATTAGGAAGTAATTAAACAAAATTAATTTATGACATCATTACTCAAAAAAAAGTAATTTTTTTGGGAGAAAAATTTTGATTTTAGGGGATAATTAAAATATTGATTTTGATGATTTTTAGACCTATTAGCTAAATTTTTGGAGAATTGGAGCATGAGATATAAATTTTTAGAAGAAAAATTGCTAAGAATTAATTTTAGCCATCCATTTGACACTTGCATCAATCCAACCATCTACCCCATACATAAAGAAGGACCATAAAACTTTTAAACAACCATCTTTAACCTCCCTTTCCCCTTTAAACCCAATGCCAATCCCTCTCTTGGAACCCTAGAAATTTTCTTCCTTTCAACCATTAAAACACCATAAAATTCACATCTAAATACACCAATTTTATCTCTACTCCTCACTCATCTCTATTCTAATGAGAATTCATCTTAAGAAGTCTTAGAAATAGAGTTATTCAAGTGAGGTGAACAAGGTAAGAAAAAGAGGTTGTTTCTAATTTCTAATAGTTTTCTAAGATGGGAATTAGGATATTTAAGGTATTTGTAAGCTTAGATTTTCATTTGGTTACATATAGAATTTTTTGTGAATTTTTGATTGTAAGGTATGTGTATATTTGTAGACAAAGAATCAAGAGAGGTGGAAGGAGAGAAGGCCATTCTTGAGGAAGGAATTAAGGCCATTTTGGAGTGTTGAGTAAGTGAATTTAATGATTCATGCATTTTAATTAATGAATTTGTGTAATTTAGGTATGTGAATGTGAATAGAAGTCGTATGTTTGTGTGTTATGACATTACCTTTACATGAGAATTAATTTAAGGAGAATACTTAAATGATATTTGGAACCCAAATAATGTGAAAATTGAGAAGAAAATGTGAGATGTGGTGAGGTACATCAAGTGGCCGAAACATACATGGAAGGAAATTAACAAGACTTAAGTGATAATAAGTGATTAAATGTGCATGCTTATGTTAACTAATTATTATGACAGTCCTTGAATATTTATATGGAAAAATATGGCCTTTGTATGGAGCATATTAAGGTGGCCGAATGAGTTAAAGTAGTGGTTTGAGGACTTAAAGTTAATGCATGACATGTAGGTGAATATAATGTTAAATAATGAAATTTATTTTACATGACTAATATAATTATGAGATCAAATTCTTAATTTAGACAATTAAAGGGTTAATGTGAGAAGGAGATATGCATGAGTTGATTCCACTTGAAATGAGATGAACAAAGAATATGATTGAACATGAGACATGAGTTAAGGAAAGACAAGTATGAGAAGAAACAGAGAAAGAAATGAGTTATATGTGATAAGCATGAGTAAATGAAACTAAAACCTATCGTATCTATTTATATGGGACCTAAAAATGAATATTGAATTTGAGATAAAGATCAAAAAAATAATTGAACTGAGACCTATATTAGTTAGACACCTACTAGATAGATTGACTGGTCAACTAGGGAGTAGCAGCTGCTAGGACATTTCAGTGTCATAAGATGTTAGTCCATGAGGATGACTATGATATGATATTGATCCTTCATGATGTTGTATGGTTTTAGCCACCTTAAGGTCTATGAAAAGTGTCACACCTAAACTTCCGGTCCAATTTTTGTGAGGATAGAATTGGAATTTGAAGAAATGGTGGGAAATAAAATGGATGTATAGATCATGTAGAGTTGATTGGTGTGAACTACAAAGCGAAAAATGATCGAAGGGCAAAATAGTAATTTCATGGAAAGGCTAGGGGCAAAATGGGAAATTCACTATTCATGGTTAACAAGAGGAGAGAGACACATAAGAGTAATAAAGAAGTGACATGTGGCTTAGTAATGATGAGAAAATGCATGAAAAATAAGGCTTCAGAGCGGGCCCTGATAAATAATGCCACTTAGCCCGTGAATAGTGTCCCTAGGCCAAATAGAGCTAACCTGACTAAAATTTTGTATTAACTATAAGGTGTATTATGGTGAAATTTGAGAAGAATTCAAGATTATATCAGAGGTTAAAAGTCAAAAATAAAATCCGAATTTACGGTTTATAACAAACAGTAAATTGCTTAGAATTAAATGGAAAAATTCAAAAACATACTCAGAAAATTCCAAAAGTAGCATATCATAATGGTAAAAAAATTATGAGGAATCCAAAAATCATAGTGTTGGAATTTTCTAAAGATGGGAACTATGAGAAAAAAATTAATAAAATAAATTCACATTAAATGTGTACATATGTAAGGAAAATGACAAATAATTACGTAAGTAGCATTATAAGCCTTTAGATCAAGTGGAGATATGGAGAAATCATGGTCATCCAAGTGGAAAGGTGGAATTATTGACATAAAAAATGAGTAAATGATTGTTTTATTTAATTACATATGGATTAATCTTAACCATCTATGTGTAAATATTGACTTTTGATCCTAGCCATCTATTCCATCTATAAAAGCCCAAATAATAATAAATTATTCTCTTTAGTTTCAACTATGACCAACCCTCTTAACCTTTTCATGGTTGAAATTCGTCCTCCCCCTTTCTCCACCATTTCCACACCTTAATTTTACTAAATAATCACTTAATAATACATAAAAATTATCACTCTTTTAGCCTAACATCTTAGCCTCTCTAAATTGGTTGAAAAAAGATGGATTTTAGAAGACAAAAAGAGATGGAAGATAGGTACTTTTATGACATTAAAGTGGGTAAGATGATCTCAAACCAAGTAATTTTTATGAGATTATATGAAGGGTAAGATATATTTATGGAATTTTATGATAAATCTTGGTATCTAATAATATTTTTGATGATTTTATGTGAGGAAATCCATGATGGAATCAGTAAAGAATGAGAGGAAATGGTAATAAGGAGAGCTTGAAGATGAGAAAATAAAGCTTAAATAGACTTAAGCTTGAGAGGTATGTGTATTCTAAACTATGGTTTATATGTGTTTATGGTATATACATGAAACATAGTGGAAGAATGTTGCTTTGGATGAATGAATTGTATGGATGAAAATATTATGAGAATCATGTTGGGATGTTTAGAAGTATGAAAAATAAGGAAAAAGAGAAGAGAAATTCAATTGACATGAATTTGCATTAACTATGGGATTTTGAGGAATTTTGGCATATGATGAATATTGTTAGCTTGGTTTGAATAATTAAATATAGTAAGATTTAGAGTTTAGAAGCGTAATTAGGACTTGAGAGAATCATGTTAGAGTAGAGAGAATATTGAAATAAAATAATTAAGACAAAAGAGTAAATATGGCTAAAATTGATATTAAGTAATATTAGTTATTTTATAGTTAATTAAATGTAAGTAAATTACAATGATAGATAAATAATTTAATTTAGGAAAATGAATAATTAAAATAAATATTTAGGCTTAGACACATGAGAATTTGAAATTTACATAAATATATTCAAGCTAACATGATAAATATATATAAACCATAGTTAAAAAGAGAAATAAATTAATTATAACAAAATAAGTAAGTTTAAGTAAATAATAGGTATGTATAAATAATTATAAGTGACTAATTGATTATACAAAAGTGTAAGGAAGAACCTATAATACAAGGAGATGAAAGAATAAGGAATTAAAGGTGTTAATTAAATAGAAATAGAATTGAATCCACTATACATACATAATTAAAGAATTATAACTTTAAGTGAGAGATAAGTGAAATTAAGAAGTATGGAGACATATAGGATTTATGACTTAGCCAAATTATGATAAATGTATGGAGATATAATATGTGCTTAAGCATCATTACAAATTAATTGATTGGGGCTCAATTAAATAGAGAAAATGAGAATTTATAAAATTAATTATATAATATAATTAACTTGCGTTAATTATTTTAAATGAGGTAAGTATAACTAATTAAAATGAGAATGGCAGAATATGTTCCTAACACCTAAGAAAGAAAAATACAATGACCAAAATAAAATGTAATTTGAATTTGAATCTAGAAAAAAGGTATATGAATGATCTTTTAACATGGAATTGAATGAAATAAATTTTATGAGAGAGAGACGATAAATGTTTAATAAGATAAAGTAAATATACATATATAATTATTATAAATTCTAATTCTTAATTAATGACAATAAAATATAGAAATGTTGATTATATTCTAGATAATTAAAGACTATAAAATAAATATTTATTTATTTAAGCATAAAGGATAAAGGAACATTTATAAACATAAGTAATTAAATAGTTAAGCACATTAAGGATACATTAAGAGTTTACATTGAAATGGCAATTATTTGATAAATAACCTTAATCCTATGAAGGATAATAAATTAGAAATAAAGGTTAATCAAAGGATACTCTTACTCATGAAAGATGAATAATGAGACATGATGATAAGAGACATTATGAACAATAAGAATACGACAAGAAATTGATATAAAAGGGATATTTATGATAAACTTGAAAGAGTATACCATAAGTATAAATATAAGATATAAAATGTTATGATGACAAAATAATATGTTAGGATAAAATTAAATGGATTGGAAATGCTTAGAAAGCAATGAAATTGAGATAGATACTAGCCCATATGAGTTGGACAACCTACTAGATAGGTTGACCTATCAACTAGAGAGTTAGCAACTGCTAGGACACTATGGTGTCATGAGAGGTCAATCCATGAGGATGACTATGAGATGATATAGATCTTTTTATGATACTTTATGGGTGCAGCTGCCTTAAGGTCTATGAGAGGCCACTACAAAATTTATGAGATTTGATGGTAGTTGCAGTTGCCTTAAGGTCCACGAAGGAGTATGCTATCAAGGTTTGGGATTCAAAACCCCACACAATTATGATGATTATAATGAGATATGATATGACAAAGTGTGGTCATCGAGGTCCAAAATACGGGCCCTCGCAAACACTATGATCCCGTTATCCGGTGACACCCTTTACCTAGTATAAACATCGATCGGTCATAGAGCTCGACTAAGAAGTGCACATAAATCGAGATATCTGAACTCTATTACCATTACTTGTTATAAAACATTCTTAAAAAAAAGTCTCACTTGTGAAAATACGAGTTTTCAAAAAACATTTCAAGCAGTGTTACATTTGCAAAAATTGAGAATCCTTATGCCAAAATTTCAATACTATAACGATTGTACTGGGCACTATTCCAAATTTTTGAATAGTAACCTGCATAATAAAAATACACTTCTAAAACATCCACACACTTCCATAACATCCATGTGATCCTTTAATCACTCTAACAACACACAAACACAATATCAGGATATCTCAACCTCAAAAAGAGATATGATACAATAACACACAACTTTATTAATTTTAGAAGTTTACAACATTTGAAACCTAAAAGAATAACTTAAATATAGCTTTGGCCCATTTTCCAATACATTTACAACATTTAGTGCAGTCTATACATCACATAACTAAATTATATCACATATTAGTTCCAAAAGAATTACCTTCTCTTGATAACCTTGATGTTTTAAGGCTCGAATCTCAAAATGTTTTCTTGTTTACACATCATAAACAAATGATTTGTTAAGCAAATGCTTAGTGGTGTAATTAAAATAACTTATGCTAAAGCCATTATTAACATTCCATTTATGCAGCTAATGTTTTTACATAAAATAGTCAATCTCTTTCATGATAATCATGCAAATTATGATATGCCATATTATGATCATAAAGCATTCAACATGCATATGTGCATCTATACATTGCATATGGCATACATATAACCTAAGATTAAGCATTTATCACAAGCAAACCAACATTAATTCTAACATTGCATAAAATTGCCATTTTAACTATCATAACACACATTATAGGTCAAATTTTGTAATTGCCTTATTCTTTTAAGCCTATTTTAGATAACCATAGAACCTATAGATAACAGATCAAAGACATGTAGTGGCCCATATTTTGGACTTGACGGCTGCTATACCAGCATAGAAAAGGTTGTGCAATGCTCATCCAGGCTTACATGGCTGCACCTATAAGTAAATGTGAAATAGCCCCTATGGGACCTTATGATGGCTGCACCTATATGGATCTGAAGATCATAATACAAATTTATAGGTAAGACATATAGTGAACCCTTAGATACATATCTAGGTATAGAAGTACCTTAGTAGCTATTATGTCCCCTAGCTAATCGGTCAACCTATCCTTTTCTCGGTTGTTGCATCACATGGGTGAAAACCAATGTGTTTTAGTTTCACTAATTTAACTAAGCTTAAATAGCTTTTAACTTTTATATTTGAGCCATCAAATGACTAAAACTGGACAATTACAATGAAAACCACATTTTAGTTATCATGCACATTTTAACATGCCTTTTAGTCACATTTATGCCATATGCATATTAAAACACCATTTTCACATCTCATTTTATGGTTTATCACTTCATAATTGCCATTGTCACGTTTATTTTATGGCATAAGTTCATCCATGATACATTATGTCCAAAAGTTCATTAAGTCACACATATAATGGCATAACTCAGTGTCATACACCTTTTTTAAGCTCATTACACACTTAGAACCCATTTTAGCCCCAAACTTCATGCATATGTGATTTTAATTATGTCTAGAAACAAATACAATATACATGACATGTATGTGCACCATTTCCATATTTTATGATATCACATGCATAAGTATTTTCCAAGGCTTCATTTAGCCATGTTCACCATTCATACTTACATTAACAATTCATGCTATAAGCTAGGCCAAAATCACATATTTATACACTAAAATCATGCACATAATGAAATGCATAAGCATTCTTAGCTTAGAAGACCATTCAGTCATTAAGCCTTATATCTTATCATTTTTGTTACTTTTGCTTCACACTACAATCTAATTATTTGCATTAGTGGCAATAGGTTCATTTCACCAAAGCAACATAACATTTATGCATTATAAGTATAATCACTCTTACATTTACATTATTTTACATCATTTCCATGCTATAACAAGTTCCTCGTTTTATTTAACACTTAGCCTTTTACATAGCCAGTTAACATTCAACTAACACACATCAATGGTTAGTCTTCTAACACATTTAGCTAACTCACATAAATTGGCCTCAAACTAACCTTTAAACTTAATACATAATGTAAAGCACACTAAACCTACCTAAGATCATGATTAAGTGCGAATACATGCATAATTTATGTCATTACCATATTATGCCTATTTTGCCTAATAAAGCACATTATGGTCTTTCTGCATTCTGAATGCATTCCCATACTTTCATTCATTCCCATATATATATATATATATATATATATATATATATAAACATTGAATAACATTACTTTATTCTTAATTGTGCTTAATTGCTACATTAAGCTTTTTAGACCTCATTTACTCTATATTATGTACATTAGGGAAAATTAAGCATAATATATACATACTATGATTCCTAATTATTTCTCCTCATATAGAACACATATTTACACCTTTTAAGGGCCATATGACATATTAAATACCTCACTTTTATTACATAAAAGCATTTATGACCATTTATCACATTTTAGGCATATTATGGAATTTTATACACATAATTGAATGATTCATAACTTCTTTCAATTACACATACCAAGGATGTTAAAATGGAACTTTGAGACTCATCTACACCTTTAATTTCCCTTTGTCTCGGGTTTTATTGAAATTCGCTAACATAAAATTGAAAAACCTTGAAAATTTTGTAATAAATGAACTAAAGCTCAAAATTAAAATCTAAAATAGTAGAGATGCTGTTGGGAACCCATAAAACCTAGGAAAAATAATAGAAATAAAAAAAATTCACCTGAACAAAAAATTATCACTATTCAAGAGTGTTAGAAATCGAGAATTTTAAGAGTTTTCCTTGACAAATTCTAATTTCGAGATGTGTTAGTGGGTGTGGAGGCACCAAAAATATGTTTAATAAGGCAAGGAGGAACTTAAATGGAAGAAAAAAAAAGAAGAAAAATGGGGGAAATAAGGGAAGAAGTCGATGGCTTCTTGAGGAAGGAGAGAAATGTTAACTTTTTAAGAATTTTTTACCCTTTTATACTTTTCAAAAATTAATTATTTTTAAATTCATTTTTATCCCCCTTTTTCCTTAGTCAATTTTGTTTATAAAATTCATTTTTATGATGTCCCACAATCCTCTAAAAATCGGAGCTCGAAAAAAGAGGAAAAAGATTAAATGCACTAGTTTTAATGTTACCTAATTTTTGCAAAAATACTTCCTGATATCTAAAAATTCCAATTCTAGTGCCAATGACCTAATTAGAATTTTGAAGTATCAAGTTGTATAAATCCCAAAATTTTTTGAGCAATGTTTGAATATTTTACAGTTCAACTAAAATTAGGTCACTATTCACATGACACTTGTGAAACTTAATAGCCATTTTTAACCACCTAAACGACCTCATTTGAACTTAAAATTTCACCTATAATTATGTTATAATTAGTACTTCTATTTAGTAAAGTTAGTGTACTCAGCCTTAAGAAATACTATTCACATCTCGGGAAGTAATATACATAACACTGGGATTTCTTGAGCATGACATTTCTTCCCCTCTTAAAATAAATGTCATCCTCGACATTAGATCATCACATGGTTCAAAAAGTTACAAATATTCCTCTTTTATTTGAGCTTCTATTTCTCAAGTAGCTTCTTTTATCCTGTGGTGCTTCTAGAGAATGTTCACCAAGGGTACTATTTTATTCTATAGTTCTTTCACCTCTCTATCTAGATTTCTCATCAGTTTTTCTTCATAAGATAGGTCAGGATTGACCATAATCTCCTCCATCGTTTTCACATACATAGGGTCTGATCTATATCTTTTGATCATGGAAATGTGAAAGACATCATGGATTTGCTAAAGTTTAGGAGGCAAAGCTAGTCTATAGGCTACTGGTCTTATATGTTCTATTATCTCGTATGACCTAATAAACCTAGGACTTAACTTCCTTTTCTTTCCAAATTGTAAAACCTTCTTCTAAGGAAAAACCTTGAGAAATACCTTATCTCCCACTTCATATTCCACATCTTTTCTTTTTACATCTATATATGACTTGTGTTTATTAGAAGTTATCTTTAACCTCTCTCTGATGATCTTCACCTTTTTTCTATATCTTATATTAAATCTAGCCCCATGAGCTTAGTTTCACTGAGCTCATTCTAACATAAAGGTGTTTTGCACTTTCTTCTATACGAAGACTCATAAGAAGCCATACCCAGACTCGCTTAATGACTATTATTATAAGCAAACTTAGCTAAGGACAAATATCAGTCTCAGCTTCCCTTGAACTCTAATGCACAACCTTTTAACATATCCTCAATAATCAAGATGATTCTCTCATATTGTCCGTTAGTCTGTAGATGGAATGCTATATTAAAGCTCAATCGAGTACCTAAGGATTATGAAGTTTCTTCCAAAACCTCGATGTGAACCTTGGATCCCGATTTGATATAATCGAAGATGGCATTCCATGCAACTTGAATATCTCATCCACATAGAGCTATGCTAGTTTCTCTAAGGAGTAATCCATTCTCACTAATATGAAATTAGTAGTCTTGGTCAAATGATCACAACCACCTAAATTGAATCACATATGCTCCTTGTCATAGGTAGCCCAACCATGAAATCCTTCATGACTCTATTCCATTTCCATTTTATAATTGCCATGGGATGAAGCAACCCAGAAGAAACCTAATGCTCTGCCTTTACCTGTTGATAAGTAAGGCACTTGGTTATATACTATGACACATCTCTTTTCATGCCTGGCCACCAATAAGAAAGCTTTAGATCTTGATACACTTTGGTGTTACCAAGATGCATCGCATAAGGAGCATTGTGAACTTTTTACAGAATTTGCTTCTTCAATTCTTCCACATCTGGCAAACAAATCCTATCATGATAGTATAAATAACCATCTCTTTTAATCTCATACTTTGTTGGCTTCCCCTATTAGATAACATTTATAACACTCATAAATTTGTGATAATCTCACTGACACACTTTCACTTGCTATAATAAACTAGGCTTAACTTACATCTCAACTAAAAGGGCACCATCACCCATAAGTTGTAGGTGAACATGCATAGCTCTAATGGCTAACATAAACTTCCTATTAAGTGCATCGGCCATTACATTGGCCTTCCCTAGATGATAGTCAATCATGCAGTCATAGTCCTTAATCAATTCCATCCATTGCCTCTATCTCAAGTTCAGCTCTTTCTGTGTAAGAAGATACTTAAGACTTTTATGATTGGTGTAAACATAGCACTTCTCCCCATAAAAGATAATGTCTCTAGATTTTTGGAGTAAACACAATGGCTACAAGCTCTAAATCATGAGTAGGGTAATTCTTCTCATATGGCTTCAACTATCTCAAAGCATAGGCAATAACCTTGCCATCTTGCATCACAACACACCCTAACCCATTAATACACACATCACTGTAAATGGTGAAGTCCTTTCCTAAAACTAGCTATATGGGAATTGGAGTCTCTATCAACATAGCTTTAAGCTTATCAAAGGTTGTCTAACATTTGTCATCCCAAACAAATTGTACATCTTTCCTTAATAACCATGTCATAGGAGTGTTATTAATGAAAACCACTTGACAAATCATTTATAATAACTAGCCGACCCAAGTGTATACACTAGGTCTCTAAGGCTCTTACGTTCAGTTTACCTAATGATGATGAAAAGGACAAAAATCCCAAAAATGAATTTTTTAGTTTGAACTGAAGATCTAAAACCTTTTTCTAAAAAAAAATAAAAAATGGCCATTTTGGCCCAAAATGGGCTGTCCCTCGCGTGGGATGCCCTTTCTGGGACCAAAATGGCCGTTTGGGCCGTTCAGCCCAAAATGGATGTTCCCAGATATGGAATGGCCGTTTGGGCCCATAATGGTCAAAACGGCCGTTTTGCTCCTAAAATGGTTGTTTTGGCTGTTTTGCCCAAAATGGGCATTTTGCCCTTAGAAACGACTATTTTGGCTGTTACTACGCTAGAAAATAGCTGTTTTCAAGCAAAATGCCTGGTTTCTACCTCGAGGGTCGTGCATAAAAGCCAATTAGGTCATTTTGAGCTAAGGTTGATCAATTTAAGGAGAGATAAAATATTATAGAGAGAGAAACTGGACAAAAAAACACCAAAATACTCTTCTAAACTTTATTTTTTTGGGTTTTTTCCAAGATTCAAGCACCATTTTCATTCCGAGTCGAGATCTTTCTGAAGGCAAATATACCGGTGTGTTGACCAATCCATTTTTTTATCTATTTTTCATTTTTCTTTCTACATTTTATCTATCTGCTAATTAGATGTGGTAAATTATTTGTGCCATATTTTTGTATTTGTGAGACTACTTATTTTCCTTTAATTTTTGTCCGTGCTTTTATTTTTGATTTGCATAAAAAATATTATTTTTGATCATTTGGGTTGATTTTATTTTTCTTTTTGCCTTATCCATCTACTGGTTAGATGTGGTAATTTATTTAGGCCATATATTATATTTTTGTGACTGTCTATTTTATTTCATTTCTGTGTATCTTTTTTATTTTTTATTCACATAAAAAATATTAGTTTTAGTTGTTTGGGCTGATTTTATTTTTCTT
>CANXYI011116400.1:0-11730 GCA_948208565.1 Hura crepitans | reverse complement strand
CTTACTTTGTTTCCAAAATTCACTTCTCTATGTTTCTATAACTTACTTTAGTTGTATTCATACTAATGATGTCAATTTCATGTAATTAAGGGTCATTTAAAGATTTCAAAATTTCGACAGCATAACGGCTATACGGGTCCTTATCTAAAAATTTTAAAACCTGTTTAATCGCTTCTATAATCATTTCACCACTCCTGGATCCATCTGGTTCCCCATTCTCAATCTAATATCAGCAACTATCATACAGTAATCACGAGCCTCAGGCCACAAATAATAACATACATATATAGAGCCTTAGGCTCACATCATCAACAGGCATCATTTCTTATCATTCATTCACAAAATATATAATTCTATTCCATTCACATCGACAATTTATGCATACTTATACACATTACATTTATAGAACTTGAATACATACTTTCTACCCATTTTCCACCTAGGTACATGGATATCAAAATTGTACAATATTTACTTATATTTTTTCAAAAGGTGTCCTCTGAACTATTCTGGTTTTATGTTTGCATGTTTATCCTCTTTTAGTCTGCCTTTGGGCATGTATACTACCAATTTTTTTCTTTTTTCAATAGCTTCAAATTTAAGGAATTTTATTATTTCGTTCTCGTATTTGATCCGTAGATCTACCATCCTCTCTTGTAATTTATTTATTTTTTTATTTGTTGTAACATACCGAATAGGAGATTTTTATTTTTCTTATTTTTTGATTTATTTTTATATTTGGATCTATATCTTTGATTCACTGACTTTGATTCAATAATTTATTGGTTGTCAAGATTTGCATATTTTGATTCTGTAATTTTGGGTCTGTTGGTATTTTGAATTTGTATTTATCTTATTTTTTAGATCCGCTAATTTTGATTCTCTAATTGTGTTAGATTTATTGGATTTGTTATTTTTTGAACTTAAGACCTTTATTCTTCAAATCTAATTTCCCTTCAGATTTGTACTTTATTAACTTTTTTTCATCATTTTTGTTATGACTTGTGAAGTTTATCCTTTTTGAATACATGCCTTTATAAACTTCAGTTATTACGAGTTAGGTGTATTATATTTATTCTATTTAAGTTCTTAATTCTAAGAATTTTTGGGGTTGTGTTTCTTGCTGTAAGATTCATTATTTTTTTTTGTCCTTTTTGAATTTATGTTTTATTTTTTGAATATTTAGGTCCTTAGGGGGAGGTGTGGAGATGTTATTTTGTTGCATGAAAAGGAAAATTGCCCCTTCTTATTTTTTCACCCTAATAAAAATTGATTTGTGTTTACTTTTAACTCATTTTTATCTATTATCACGTTATTAATTTTCTTTTGTTTAACCTAAGTTACTCTTTTTTTATTATTACTTTACATTTTGAACTGTCATTACCATCTGCTTTAAAGGTCTCTGCATGTTATTTTCATGTCTATTTTGTATGGGATCCTGCCATTCAATGCATTATTATGTCTCCTTATTCTTGGTGTGATTATTCATGCATTTTTTATTTTTTACTTGTCTATTGTTTGATATATTCCATTGAATATGAATCTTTTTCTCTCAATCTAATCATATCACAAGCCCAAGTCCTCTATTTTACTAGTTCATTATTTTTAAAGTTTAAAATCTAAACATTTTATCTTTTTCTATATTTATTTCATACTAACTAGACCCAAAAAAAGATGATATATAAAAAGAGTTTGAATATATATTATTGCTATTTAACCTTTTGACAAAGCAGAGACCTCTCGAATCTATTATGATTTCTTTTATTTATCAGTTTGCCTTTTTAGATGTATATATAACATACACATTCATATATTAATCAAGCCCATCAGATACTATGTTTTATAAATACTATTTGATTTATATCTACCTATATGCTTATCATATTATTTTAAAGGTGATAGTGGACTGTAAATAAAATGAATCATAATATCACGATATGAAAAGAATCTGAGGGCATATAAATAAAATATAAAATTATGAAAACAACATTTTTACTTAGAATTATAAAGGTGTTTCCACTAACACTAATGGTCTGATGTGTTCACTTAAGATTAAATAATGTTGTCTATCTTAAATATGCCCACACTACCTTTAGTATTATGTAAAAAGAAACTACTTTATACTTGGTGTTTGAAGATTTAAACTTGACTTTAGGAAATAACTTTGAATGCAAAAATCCACTACTAATTTTCTAACCACCCCTCTTGCACTATGCGCCTCCCCTCAATGCCTCCGTTGACTAGCCTTTTATTGTATCAAAATTACAGTGTAAACACAATGCCAAGTATGGTGCAAATTGCCCTATTTGTCCAAGAAATCAATGTTTTAACTAGTTTTAGAATTTAAAATTTGGACCTATGGTTTACTTAGAAAATTAAGTCATTAAACACTTATTAACCAGTCTCTGATTTTATGGGTCCCTGCAGATGCAACCTAGCATTCCAACTCTAAAAGCAAATGTTAAGGCCTCTTTTATTATTATTTTTTTGTAATTGGTCTAGGCCACATTTGGCATGACCCATCTAGTTAACTTTAAAAAAATGGGCTAAGATCCGATCACCACTTTTGCATTTTACTGCTAATTTTTCATTCTATTTATTTTTCTCTGGATCTTGTATATAATGGGCTTAATTTGGGCCGATCTAAACTAAATTTTGGTTTGTAATGTTAATTGGACTTGGGCCTATGCTTGTTATCATGTTTATTTTATTTTTGATTTTTATTTATTATCAGATTATGTATATAATGGATTTGGGCCCGATTTGTATTGATCCAAACCCAATTTTGGCCTGTAATGTCAATCATATGTAGGCTTTGAGCCCAATCATAATATTTATTTTAGTTTTTATGTTTTATTAATCACCATTTTATTTTTATTTATTATCAATCTTTGTGTGCAACTTAGGTTTGATTTGGGCATATCCAAACTCAAGAATTGTTTAAAACATAAATGGGCTTGTGTTCAAATTGAGTTGGATCTGTAATTATTTATTTTAGGTTGCCTTATTAATAATTATATAAGATTAATGACAATAATAATAATAATAATAATAATAATAATAATAATAATAATAATAATAATAATAATAACACAATTAACTAACAAAAGTAATATCATATAATACTGGTAATATCAATAATTGTAAAAAAAACATAATAATAAGAATAGTAGCAAATAGTAGTGAAAATATACGAAGATAACGTAATAGTAATAAATTAAGAAAATTACAATTAATTCTAAAAATAATAGAAAAGTTGTAATCATATTATTAATAACAATAATAATATATTAAAAGCATAATAATACCACTTCTGCAATACTTTTAAAAATTCTAATAATATTAACAATAAAGATACTCCATCATAATGATAATAATAATCACAAAAAAGAATAGTAAAATCAACAAACAATAACGACAATAATAAGAGATATAATAATATTACTATTGTTACATAACTATATAAAAGTAGGTCCCAATCCAAAATTTATTCTAAGATTTAAGATTTTATTTAATTTCAACTGGATAAATTAGGCATCAACACCTAAAAGGCCATTTCTATATCTCTCATGTGTCATTTGACTATTCTAGACTCATTCTCACCCTTTCTCATTCCTAATGACAAAATGACCATTTTACGCTTGTGAAAAATTTCCACTCTTCTAGTGTTTCCCTTCACAAAGATGTCATCTTCTTAAGTTATTCCTCTAGTTATCATCATTGGGCATAATGAAAATCAAGGACTAAGAAGCCAATGCTTATAGTTTGCCCCTCCTTTAATGAAATTTGTGAAACATGGTCATGTGATGTGGAGTTTATTAAAGGTTCTTTTACGGGAATATATGTATGATTGAGATATTGATATTTACCTAACTTTTTGGTATTCAAATTTTACATCCTCATACTATATTTTGACATGGGTTGCATGCCATTATGCCAAGATAAACCAAACTTCAATATTCGACATAAGTTGTACGCCTCGTGTCCTCTACAAACAAAACTTTAATAATTAACATAGGTTGTGCACCTCATGTCTTCCATAACTAAACCTAGATAATTAACATGGGTTGTGCACCTCATGTCCTCCATAAACTAAACTTCAATAATTAACATAGGTTGTGCACTCTCAGGTTGAGCACTTAATTTGGGATTAAGGTTGAGTGGCTTTCTCTAAATTGGGCATTCTTTTTTGGATTGGGCATCCTTTTGTCTTGTCCTAAAATTAAGGTACATTATGTGTCTTAAAATAGCTTCAGGCTAAGCACTTATGATAATTTATGCATTCTAACATCTGGGAATTGATATGGATTGTGCTTTTTATGGGTTATTGTGGATAGTGCCATGTTCATAGTATTAGATATACCTACTAGTTTTGCCTTATTGTTTAAAAGGTCATGGTTCAACAAGTTGGGATATATACCATCCATTTTGCACTAAATGATCAATTTTTCACATGATAGAGGCATAATCAACATCAGAGCATCGAGGGATAATACTATATCCACTCTTAGGATTATTGATTAACTATTGATAGGGTTCTATATGGCAGGGATTAACACTAATGATTGATTAAGCCTTACAATCTCTAGGATTATAAGGGTTTACCTTCCTATAACTAGTCTTGGTAAGAGTTTGCAAGGCCCATTATCCATCTTGGAAACCAAGGTTTAATCTTTTTAGTCAAATAAGGGATTAGGCTATGATGAGAAAAGGGAGTCGAGTTCTATAAAGAAGTATTATATACATGCTCCTCTTAATTATCACTTTATGAAAGGGAATTTCGAAGGCACCAACTATGATGAAGTAAAAGTTTTTTGAGATAAAAGATCTAATAAAAGTAATATTCCACATCTTTGATGATTTTTCTACTAAAAAACCACACTTGTCATCAAGACTAAAAAGGATGAGATAGGTGAATTGGTTAAATATTTAAAGAACATAGGTCTTGAAGAAAAATTCATTAAAGAGCTTTATTCTAAAAACCTAATTGATAAAGCCATAAAGATAGAGCCTGTGGAACTGCAAGCTAAGTTTACCAAGATAAAATCTAAAAGGAAACTTGAGATAACTACTAAAGAAATCAAGAGTGAAGCCAAGGAGAAAGATGATGTTGTTGCCGACATTGATATTTTTGATAATCTTTTTGCTTGCAATAATGATGATCAACTTTTTGTACCGAACTTGTAGAGGCTTATGACCTCTTTTTTTCTAAGATTAATAACATGTGTACTAGTTTTGCTTACTTATGGGATATCATGCCAAATGGCATATTACATCATGATTATAACCATGCACACATATTTGACATTCAATCAGTTAAAACTAAATCTTTTAATATTGGCACTAAAAATAAACCTAAAAATATTTTAATTGCATATAAAATTACCCCCAATAAGAGAGAAAGATTTGAGAGATTAATAATAAAATATTAATAGGTTTTCACATGGACTTATCAAGATATGCCTGGCATAGATAGGTTGATAATAGAGCATGTCATTCCAACTTATGAAAAAGTTAAAGTGGTGAAATAGAAATTAAGACGTATGAGGCCAAAATAGGTTAAAAAGGTTAAATAAGAAGTTCATAATCAGATTAAGGCCAAGTTCTTAGAAGAGATTAAATGGCTTATTTATCTGGCAAATATGGTCCTAATACCAAAGAAAGATGGAAAAGTGAGAATGTGTGGATTACCAGGATCTAGACAAGGCTTGTCCAAAACATGATTTTTCACTCTCTCATATTGACGTTTTAATTGATAACATATCTCTGATAGTATGTTTAGTTTTTTGGATAGGTATGTGAGGTATAATCAGATCTCGAATAAGATTGCTGATAAAGTTAAGACAACTTTCATTATAAAGTAGGGTAATTTCTACTATAAAATGATGCCATTTAGGTTAAAGAGTTTGGGAGTAACTTATTAACATATAGCAACCAAGATCCTTAAGGATTTAATCCTTAAAGAAGTAAAAGTATATGTGGATGACATGTTGGTTAAGTTGGCAACTAAAGAAGGTTATTTTAAAGCTTTGGAGAAATTTTTTAAAAGAATTTATCAATATAATCTGCATGTAAACCCAAAGAAATGTGCATTTGGAGTGACTTCAAGAAAGTTGCTTATGCATGTGATCAGTCAAAGAGGTATAGAAGTAGATCCAAATAAGTCCAAAGCAATTATTAAGATGCATGCTCTTAAAATAGAGAAAGAAATAGAAGGGTATTTGGGAAAAATTCAATACATCAATAGGTTTATAGCTAAGCTAACCATTATCTGTGAGCCAATTTTCAAGCTGTTGGGAAAAGATAACCCTGTAAAATGGAACGAATAGTGTCAAGTAGCTTTTGATAGAATAAAAAAATATTTAACCAATTCTTCAATTTTAAGACCCCTATAATTGCATTGGGTTTTGATTCTATATTTAACAATTTAACAGAGTTCAGTGGGAGCTATGTTGGCTTAAGAGGATGATTTTGAATTCGAATTTGCTATCTACTATTTGAGTAAGAAATTTATGCCTTATGAAGAAAAGTATGTAGAGGTAGAAAAGTTCAGTTTATCTGTAATTTGGGCTTTAAAGAAGTTAAGGTATTACTTCAGAGTAAAACTTATGGCTAAGCATGAACCACTCAAACATCTTTATTCTACTCTATCCTTAGTTGGAAAGCTAAGTAAATTGTTGGTACTATTGTAGGAGCTTCACATTGAGTATATCACCCAAAAGACCATAAAAGAAAAAGCAGTGGCTAAGTTCCTAGCACAATAGCCAATTGAGGGTAATCAAAACGAGGTAAAATTTTTGGATGAAGCTTTGACTGCCATTATGGAAAAAGGCGGATAGTATACTTTAATAAAGCAACCAATTAAAAAGGGGCCAATTCAGGAGTTATTTTGGTTACCCTAAAAAGGAGAAGTAATCCCACTTGCAAAAAAGTTAAACTTTCAAGTAACCAATAATGTAGCAAAATACGAAGCATGTATATTTATATTAGAAGCCATATTGGTTTTGAGGGCAAAGTTTATGGAGGCATATAGAGACTCTATGCTAGTAATATATTAGGCTTCATAGGAATATGCAGTAAGAGAAGAAAAATTAGTTCTATATATAAAATTCTTGAGTCAGTTAAGCTCAAAGTTTATGGTTTGTACTTTTCATCATTTTGTAAGGGAAAAAATCATATGAAAAATGCATTGGCCATTTTAGTATCAATATGGTCCAACCTCATAGGTGTAAATATGAAACTAATTTTGTTATCTAGCTCTAATAATCCATGCTTTGAGAAAAAGCAAATTATAGTGACAGAGGAATTTGATAGGAAGCCCTATTATTTTGACATACAAAAAGTATTTAGAAGGTCAGGTTTATCCAAAAAAATGCTTCTAATAGAGATAGGGTGATGTTAAAAAAGTTAGCCGATAGTTTATTTTCCATGAGGGTAATCTATACGAGAGAATGTCGGATGGGTTATAACTTTGATGTGTAGACCAGACAGAGGAAAAATGGATTCTAAAAGAGATACATGTAGGATATTATAGAACTCATGAAGAAGCTCAGCCTAGCTAAGAAGATTATAAGATAAGGGTTTTATTAATTAACTATAGAAACAGACTATGCAGAATTTGTTAAAAATAGTTAAATTGTTAGATGCACTCAAATATAAGGCACCTTCCATTAGTAAAACTACACAGCTAGATAGCCCTTGGCCATTTATAGTTAGGGGAATAATTATCATTAAAGAGATAAGGTTAATAGCTTTGAACAGTCATAGATATATTGTTATGGCAGTTGATTACTTCTCAAAATGGGTAGAAGCCATTTCCTATAGTAGAGTGGGGCAAAGAAGATGGCATAATTCATAGAGAAACACCTCATTGGCATATATGGGGTCCTATACCATATAATTTCTGACAATGGGGTGCAATTTCAAAGAGTAACTAGAAAATTGTCAACAAAGTACAAGATTCAACATCACAAGTCTTCTCCTTACATACCTTAAGCAAATGGAGCAATAGAGGTAGCAAACAAAAACTTAAAGAGAATTTTAGCAAATAGGATAAAAATCTATAAGACTAGGCTGATAAGCTACCTTTTGCATTATGGGGATACAAAAATTTTACAAGATTAACTTTATTCTTTTTAGTGTATGGTGCAAAAGCTGTACTACCTATTGAGATAAAAATTCAGTTATTGAGGGTTGCTCTAGAAGTTGAAATACTAGAAGTAGATTGGGTGGAAAACAAGAATCAATAATTAGCTCTCTTAGACAAGAAAAAGATGCAGGCTTTGTATCATAACCAAATCTATTAGAAGCGTGTCGTGAGAGCCTTCAACAAAAAAGTTAAACCTTAATTGTTAAAAGAAAGAGACTTAATATTAAAGTAATCCAAAGTTATTGTAATTGATCTAAGAGTAAAATTCAAACCTAACTAAGAAGGTCCTTATATGCTTAAGCAATGGTTGTAGAAAGGAGTTGCAAGGATTATTGACCTAAAAGGGAATGAATTCAAGGAACCTGTCAACTTCGATCGGCTGAAGAAGTTTTTCTATTAAAAAAAGCTTGTTAGGTTGAAAGCCCAAAAAGGCAGCCTAGGGAAAAGTTAGAGCACCTCGCTAATATGAAAACCCTACCTAGGGTGATCTGGGTAAAATTATGGGATTGAGAGGAAATAATCAATTAAGAAAACTCGAGAGGCTAATTGATAATATGGGTATTATAATGATGTAATTAAAATATTTTGTTATGGCAATATTAAAAGATTCAATAAAGTTTTGATTGCATTTAATGATGATATGGTTATATTTATTGTGCAAACTTTAGTGTCATCTTGTTATTTTATGTCGCATAATATGATAAAAAACATCTAACTTATGTATGGATGTCCCCAAGTCTCTGATAATATGAGTTCATCACCTATTGTAATGGCAATTTGAAGTTACAATTCAATATATATTAAAAAAATCGATGATGTGAAAACCCGTAAGGGCGCATTAGGCAAAAGTTGGGTAGCCCACTAGTGTGAAACCCCATTTTGAAGACATATTAGGCAAAAATTAAGGTGCAGCCTGCTAGAGTGAAAAGCTTTTTTAGGGGCATATTAGGCAAAATTTGGGGCAAAGCCTACTAAAAGGAAAACCTTTAAGCTCTCTAGGAAAAAATTAGGGCAAAAAAAAAAACAATAGTGGCACACATAAAATAGCCATAAGATAAGTGATAATACCTTGATAAACCTATGATAATATGAGAAAGAATAAGGTTGCACATTACCATAAATCATAACAAAATATTAAACTCTTTTTCCTTGGTTCTTGATGCACCTTAACTAACTTGGGTGGATAAAGGAGGTAAAGCTTTCAATCTTCTTAGCCCCTATTATTCCCATCACTATCAGAGCCGTTTTAGTTATTTCTCAAATTTCTTTGAATTAACATTGACTAGAGATTTTTCACACTATCGATAACCGGTCAATGACATTGGCATCATACATCACATACATACATACTGAATAAATATTCACATTGCTTAAATATTATCATATCTTTGATCTTTTAGCTTGAGATAGAGGGATATTTATACTTGAGTGTTTACAAAACACCTCTGATATATATAGAAACCACTCTTTAAAAAAAAAAAAGGGTACTGAACACCAAGTTTCCCCTATGATCATCAATTTACAGAGTATGATAAACATATCAAAAAGACTATAGGCACCACAAATACATCAGAAAGTATGCATTCACCCTTTTGTATAATTTAATACCCTAACAATGAAACTTTGCTCTTGAAAGATATAACAAGAATCTTACACTTCAGTGAGAGGCAATGTAAAGGGTAAACTTGCTAGCTTTTTGGTATTTTATGCAATAACTTTCCTTTTAATGAGAAGCTTACTAGTTTTAACATCCACCTTAAAGTGCAACTATTGACAACCACACTAACTAAACAAATGGCCTAGAGCATGGCCTCCAATAGCAGCATAGAGCATGGCTTTACTCACCAAAGCCAGTAGATTTCATACCTACTGAGCAAAGGGAGCTCTCGAACAAAGCTAACAGATGTTGCATTACCAAGTAAAGAGAGCTCTCAGATAAAGTCGATAGATGTTACACCTACCTAAGTATAAGGAGCTCTCGGTCCTAGAAAGGGTTAAAACTCAAACATTAGACTATCTTAATAATGCTTACCTAGCAAGGGGAGTGATTGGTCCTAGAGAGGGCTACAACTTACACCTAAAAAGTAGAAAGAGCTCTCGATCTTGGAGAGGGTTACAATTCACACTTACCTATTAAGAGGAATGCATAGTCTTAGAGAGGGTTAAAACTCAAACATCAAACTATCTCAATATCCCTACCTACCAAGAGGAGTGTTTGGTTCTAGAGAGGGTTGCAACTCACACCTACATAGCAAGAGGAGTGCTTAGTCCTATAGATTGTTACAACTCATACTTGCTTAGTAAATAGAGCTCTCAATCCTAGATAGGGTTACAAGTCACACCTCTCTAGCAAGAGGAATGCTTGGCTTTGGAGAGTTTAATACTCAAATATCATATTATCCTAATATCCTTACCTAGCAAGAGGAGTGCTTGGTCCTAGAGAGGGTTACAACTCATATTTGTCTAGTAGAAGGGGTGGTGCTTTCTCTTAAAAAGGGTTACAACTCACACCTACCGAGCAGATGGAGTTTTTAGTCTTAGAGGGGGTTAAAACTCAAACATTAGATCATTTCAATAATGCCTACCCAGCAAGAGGAGTTTTGGTCCTAGAGAGGGTTATAACTCACACCTACTGAGTAGAGGGAGCTCTTAAAACCAACTTTGAGGCACATGTATGCATCTCTTCCTTTATTCTAAACTTTGATATTACTTGATGGACATAGTTTTCAAGCCTTACCAAAATAGGGCAATTATGGACATTGACATTTGAGATGTTTCTTAGTTTAGAGGGTTTCCAATTATGAAACTCCTATATACTAGATATTCCTTAAAAGATGTAAGGGGAGGCCTGAAAACCAAACAAAATACCCTAAAAATAGAACTTGAAAACACCTTTAAAAAGCTTAAGGATGAGGCCTAATAGATATCAAATGATGTTTGTATAGACCTCTTTGCACAAAGGTTAAAGGTCCATACAAACCTTGTTAACAAATATGTTGATGTCTATGAAGACCTTTTCTCACGAGGATAAAGGTTTATGCATATCTGACATACGGACCGTTACATTAAAAGTCTATACAGACCTAGACTTTAAGGGCAACCATGGGACCACCTACCATATGGCTAGAAAGGAATTCTCTAGAGAGGGCATGAATTATTTTATGGTGACTATAAAATGCTAACATTTTTTGGTTAAAATGAGGAAGGATTTTGGAAAAAAAAAAAAAACCTTGACACTTGTCATCTCTCCTCTTATCTTCATATTCTCATTCACTAGAAAATCTTTAGAAAACCCTAATCCTCTATTAATAAATCTTAAAGAGACCACCATTTTGCTAGGCTTTGAAATGGCCTAACCTTATATAACTTGAAAAGACTCTACATTTAGGGTCAATACCTAAAGAAACCTTTATAAATGGCTCTTTTTCATTCACTCAATCTTGATTTTTGATTTATTTTCTTTGGTTGCTGGATTTTTATTTTTTTAGTCTTCTTTTCTTTATTTGCTTGAGATCAATGCCCTTTTTTGAAAATGGAGTGTTAAAAGGCCCATTTTGATGGGTCTACTCCGTTAGAGAAGG
>CANXYI011116339.1:0-10477 GCA_948208565.1 Hura crepitans | reverse complement strand
ACTTAAAATTATCTAACTTTTGTTTCTTGGTATGAATATTGATAACATAACTATCTTGATTTAAAACATAAATACCACTTAATATATTACAAAATAATGAAATATATCATGTAACCAAATTGAATAACTCTTATTTTTAATAGTTAAATGAAAACCTTGTTCAGTAAGGCAATAAATGGAATAATATTCCTAGATAGTATTAGTACATGGTACATGTCTGGACGGTAAAGATGATAGATATATTCCTATGACTAATGTAGTAACACTTGCACCATTTACCACACATAAGTCCACATCTCTTTTCTTTAACCTCCTACTACTATTTAGGCATTGCATATGTGAGACCTACATCTAGTATCCAATATCTAAAAATGGTTGTTAGAGGTAGTATTAATCTCAAAAATAAACATACCTAAATTTAAAACATCTGTATTTCTTATTGATTCCACTTTAAACTTTTGTCTACTTCTTCTTCTTAGAGACTTTTTTTTTCTTTTTAGAATAAGTAAAAGAGTCACCTAGCATAAACAATTTCTATTCATTCTTTATAAAAGTCTCAGCTATTTTAATAAGATTCACCAATTCGGCTGAAGTGATGGTAATCTTATTCATGTGATAATTAAGCATAAACTACGCATAAATATTAGGCAAAGATTGTAGAACTAAGTCAACACTTAATTCATGGTCCATTAAAAAACCAAAAAAGGAAAACCTCTAAACATAACCAACATCTTTATCACAAGTTGAACAGCTAAAGTGCCATCCATAATCTTTAAACAGAATAATAATTTAGATATCTCATATCTTTTTGCTCAAACTCGTTCATCAAATAACTTCTTAAGATGAAAGATAATAGTATGAGGATCTATATGCTGATGCTATTTGTAAATTTTAAGAGACATTGAGGCAATCATAATAGATGATGTTAACTCACTATCTCTCTTTGCTTCAAAAATACCTCTTGTTCCTTAATAGAGGCATCATCAGTAGGAGTAGGCAAAATGTCTTCATCTAAGATATAAGCAATTCGCTCAGCCTTAAGAATTATTCTTAAGTTTCTCTACCAATCTAAGAAGTTTAAACTAGTAAGCTTGTTTGATTCAAGTATACTTCTCACATTCATATTAGACATAGTCATAATTATAATGACCTATATATAAAGAATGAGAATATGTTAGTACATGTGATGCATGTTAATTAGGTCTTTGATTAGTGCACATGTCTTCCATTATTTTATTATGAACTAATAGCCCTTACTATTAACCCAAAAAAGCCCATTGGAAGCTTTCCTAGTAAGTCGGTATCCATTATCATTAAATTTAACCTCGAGTTTGCCTAACAAGTCATCTTTATGCCAAATGATAAATATCTCATACCACTACATCGAACATGTAACTACTAAATATTTAGGTTATCAACTCTTGATATGTGTATATTCATATACATTAACCTAATCCTGCCCCTAGCCCATTAATATTGTTTAAATGTATTTGATGTAGAGTGGGCTTAGGTTTGTTGGTCTTGAAAAAGGACCCTAATTCTCATTGTATTAATAGAAGGCATCAGTCTTGATATTCTTTAAAAGATTTACTTAATTTAGTCTTATCACTGGTCATTTGTTGTTGGCATACATAGCATGTATGTGTGTGTGCAATGGTTCGAAATAAAATTCTCTACGTCGATTTCTATGAGCCATAAAAGAAGCCAATTAGGTCACATCTAGGTAGATGTATGAAATGGCAAGAGTTTCTTCTTCTTGCTCATTGCTTTGGTGCCACTCTATGCTCTTTGGACTTGTATTTCTAATCTAATCCTATTCCTATGTAATCTAATTAGATAATTTCTTCATAAGAAAACCTTAAGTTATAGGTGAGGGAAATGAGATGAGAAGAGAAATACAATAGAAGATAGAGAAACGTAAGGACATACCGGCCTTAATTTCTTAAAAATAATATTTCATGAAAAATGTTTGATCACATTGATCATTTGTCCAAAATCAAACTATCATGTCATCTATATATGTATTCTCTAATTCAAATATGAAAGAAACACTGGTTTTAATTTTCTTATGCAATTAAAATTCCAACTCATAAAAAACTTGTCATCTATGCATATCTCAAGTATAAGTCCTTAATTCGATCAAATGGAATTTAAATATTAACCTAATTAATCTTATTAATTAATAAAAATCTAAATTGAAAAACTTTCAATTTATGGAAACTCTTTCCACTTTAGAAAACCTTTTTTATCTCATAAAAAAACTAGTCAACATCGATAATGCATATATCAACTTAGGGTTTCCATCATTAATCTAACTGATGATTAATTTTCAAGTTTAATTAATTAATCACCAAATAGTTAAAATTGGATATGTTCTAAAATTATAATCATAATAACATTATAATTTTACAAAATTAAAAAATTTGAAGTATTATGCAACTAGAAAGTTAAATTCCAACTCAACTAGTTTAACGGATTCAAATTTGTTTATCATGAACCAATTACCATGACTTTGGCATCGATTCATGTAGCCAAAACATTAATTTTGACAATGTAATAATCAATTTGATCAATGGAAATAACTCATTAAGGTTTCAACTCATTGTTAACTTAAAAATCAAATTACTATTACAAACTATGAAAATTGTGCATATTTTTAACTATTAAAGAAATTATGAAACTTTTTCAAACAAAATCTAATTTAGCTAGAACTTATAGAAACGAGCAACATTATTTTACTATATAATTGAAACATGTTTAAATTCTCCAAAGTGGATTACATATATCTAAAAAATTACATTGTACAATTTATACATGTAAATAAACATCAGATTTTTGGCTTTCGTTATTGTTTATGATCTATTGTTTAGCAATTTGTTACTAAACTATTTTAGCTATGAATCTTTTGAATTTCTCATTAAATCCAATTTGTAACCCCCTTTACCCATTCCATGAGAGATATCGATAAAAAGATGCTATAATGCACATCGAAACATATAAACAGAACATATAGATCATATAATAGCATACAAGGAGGTAAGCAAGAAAACTTCATTTTACATTGTTAATCACTATTAATAATACCAAGTCATTGTACATGAAATTCTAGCAACATGACAGCTATCTAGAAGCACTACCTAAAAACCTGAAAATAAGAAATATTTTATGTTCACATCTCATAAGCATATCATCAAATATACATTCATATATTTATACATGTATAAAATTTAATTCCAAACACATTGTTAGACATTTTCATCTCAGATAAAGTACATGGCCTATATGCCACACCATAAGAAATGTGTGATCAAGATTTACATTTTACAAAGCATGTTCAAATCAAATCCTTAGGTACTAAAATAATCCTCTTTAACACTTTAATTATATATATCTTAGTATACATGATACATTAATCATAATTTCCATAATAGTAATAGCAATAACAACAATAATAAGAGAATTCAAAATAAAATACATTATAAAGGTATATCAAGTTAACACTAATACATCATCTCATTTATTGGACTCAGACTCTGATGCAATCTTCAGATTTTATCCTAACTCTGACTAACTTGAACTTATGCAAGGTAAAACCAGTATGCTGAGGACAAAATTCTCAGCGGTGTAACTCAAACTTAGACAACCTCATCTTGTTATATCAAGATTATACATAATACAATAAATTAAGGTAATATTTTTAAAACAAGTAAATAAACAACATCCATTAACCATTATTTTAATCTCATAATTTTTTACACGTCTTATATAATAAGAATTATGTTATTTGACATCGAATACATACAAATAAGTATTAAATTTTCATGTAGCATTAAATTCTATTAACTCATGCATTTCTTTTTAGATGTAGTGAAACATATTACTATTCACTAATTGCATAAACTTTCTTTTGATGCCCTTTAAATTTTATTATATCCATACACATGTTTACATTCATACTCTCTTTCGCATGTATTTCCATGTTATTCCTTTATTTACATGATTCTACTTATGCACTATATCCAATCCATTCACACAGTATGAGTGATATGTATTAAGTTACCTTACTTACATCCATGACATTTCATACCATTACCCCTTTTCAAATTTAATTCAAAATCAAAGTCATATACATTTGCACATTTAATTCGAAATTCATATGTTCTTTTTTCATAATCATATCTTTTCTTGCCCAAATTCTTCCTATACCAAGACATCATATATGGATAATGGGATGGTGCGACACTTTCTTTCAAGTGTAGTCTTCATAGACAGAGCATATAATGGTACCATAAGCACTAACACCATCTTTCAAGTGTAATGCAATACATCATAATAGATTTAGATTAGAAAAGTTGTAGGCCTACTAACAGAGAATCCATACTTGGCGTGCCAAACTATCTAGTGAAGGTAGGATAGTTAGTTGCATGCCCTAGAGCACATGTATGATATGTATATTAAAACTTCATTTAATAATGAAAAAGCCATTTACTTTATTACTTAGTGCTTTTATAATATTTATAATTGTTGGTTCTATCTTAAACCATGTTATAAAGTCCCTAGTATATAATCACAATGTGGAGAAAATCATGAAATGTTCATGAGATGAGATTCTTATTGCATGCAAATATGATAATACCCAAATTATCCCTAGTTATAATATTAACAAGGAAGGATATTGTTAATACGGATATACTAGCACATGTTATACTTCTTAACCAGGTCATGCATTAGTTCTTACAAGTTATAAACATGTCGATGGTTAGAAATAACATATGGATGCATGCTTGGGAAGCAAGTTTGTTGGAGGCCTAACATGAGATCTTCACATGATACTTAATCTATGTCAATGAAAGCATCTTATCGTATAAGTGGTATAAGTATCCTTAGAATTGAAACCACCTGGCTCTACGCTAAGACCACTAATCTTTTTCCCAGAAAGGGTTCAGAATCAAATCTTATTTATGCCCTTATAATATACCATCCTTTGTATTCTAACATTTATTAATCCCGTATCATGCAAGCAAGCATTATAATTAAAAGCATACATGTCACTTTTTCACATAAAGAAGATAAATTGCAATATTCAAAAATGTAAATTGAATATCCATAAATTGAGTCATTTATTATTTGTTATTAGATCTAACAATTACCAGTAATTCCATAAGAATTGGTGGTAATTGCCCAACTTCTATCTCTAGGAGTTTAGCCTTTTGTTAAAATACATTTTTATGTGACTTTTATTAAGGAAAACTCAAAACTATTTTATTAAAAAAACACCAATTAATTAGGTAGAAAAATCATTTATGTCAAGTTCGGCTTTTTTTATGTGTAAAACATGTTATTAAACTACCTATTGCAACCCAAAATAAACAAAGGAAATAAAAGGTATAAAACCCAATAAGCAAATAAAGAATAAACTATTGGTCTCATCTCTGTATGGGTAAGTCTGTGCAAACTCAATATGGCCTTCAGTCTTTATCCATGTGGACTCAATATGGCCTTTGATCTATGTCTATGCAGCCACACTGATTAACAAATACCCAACTTAGAACAATAGAGCCCATGGCCTATAGTCTACTAGGATAAACCAAAGCCTATGTCTAATAGACTAGCACAGAATCGGCCTAAAGGAATAAGGCCCATAGTCCACTAAGGTACACTAAAGCCAAAGTCCATACAGACCTAGCCACTTTGAACTATGGTTCGCACGAACCTACCGCTGAAAAGCTTCTAGAAACTTAATCTTCCTATTTGGACTTTAACTCCTAATCTTATTAGAAATCCCTCTCTTCTAGATAGGAGAACTGCCCACATAACCTATAAATACCCACTCTAAGGTGAGAATTAGAGGAAGAAAAAAGAACAAAAACCCACAATTTCGAGAGTCTAAGGCATAGACTCCAAGGCATGATTCACTCTACTAGTCCTAAGCCCCCGCTAAAACAATTGTTCTTTCTAAACACAACCATTGTCTTATTACTTAGTGCTAATTACAAGGTAAAATTTGAGGCCCATCTCATTCTTCATCTTCATTCATTCATATTTGTGTCATTTTTGTAATTAAGGATCTCTTGGAATTAATCGACATGTGAGGTGATTCTATGTAATCCCCATATCGATTATAGGAGCAGGTTAATGTTTTAAACTATTTTTTATCATGTTTAACCATTCATTAAAAGAATGTAATCATTCTAGAATTGACACCTAAATCACACGGACTTATCTTAATGTATGATAAGGTCCATACGAATATATTGTTTAAACGTGTGCATGATATGGGTATGTACAAACCATTGTTCAATAACAGCCTTATGTTCACCTTATGTGCTCTATTTTAACACCCTATGGCATGTTATTAATCTGTATTTATGCCTTTGGAATGCATTGTAATGATTCTATTTCTTAATATACATGTCATTGATATTCTAGAATTAATGTTTAGTCCTCACGGACTCCCTTTCACCAAGATTGCAATTCACGCGGATATATGTTTTCAGAATATGTGTTTTGTGTGCTAGTCTGCATAGACTCCCTTTTATAAGGAGTGTATTCAGCACAGATATATGTGTTATGTATAAGTATTCTATGTTTTGGTCTGCACGAACTCCCTTTCACAAGAAGTGTAGTCTTTACAGACACATGTTCTGAAATATAGTTCTCATGAATGTCATTATAATGAATTTATGTTCTCCTTTGCATGATGAGTCCATTATCCTTATCATTCACAACTATTATTTAAGTGTATTCTATGATCATTTATATTTACATGTAAATTTATTGCACATGTTATTATCATTCTATTTGGTACTGTTATTAAGTCCTCATGGACCTCTATTTGTGTTACTCATCTCCTTCCCTTGAGTTGTGTAAGATTGACCATACTTGCTAGATATGAGGTTTAGATAGACATATTACTTATAACATCCTATAGTCTGCACGAACATAGACCCAAGGCTATATTGAGTCCACGCAGACTTATCGATGTAGAGATAAGACTAATGGTTTATTCTTTATTTGCTTATTAGGTTTTATACCTTTTATTTCCTTTGTTTAATTTGGGTTGTAATGGATAGTTTAATAACTTGTTTTACATGTAAAAAAGCCTAACCTCACATCAATGGTTTTTCTACCTAATTAATTGGTGTTTTTTTAATAAAATGGTTTTGAGTTTTCCTTAACAAAAGTCACATAAAAAAAGGCCAATCTTATAAAGATGAGAGTTAGGCAATTACCGCCAATTCTTATAGAATTACAACTAATAAATGACCCAATTTGTAGTTATTCAATTTACATTTTTGAACATTACAATTTGTCTTTTTTATGTGAAGAGGTGACATGTATGCTTTAATTATAATGCTTGCTTACATGATACGGGATTGATAAATGTTAGAATATGAAGGAAGGTATATTATAAGGGCATAAATAAGATCTGATTTCGAATCCTTTTTAGACAAAAGATCAGTGGTCCTGGTGTAAAGCCAGGTGGTGACTCCAAACACTAATTGCCTCATCCCCAATACAAACATAAAATCTATAGTGGCGACTCCCTTGGGGACTGAGAATTGAATCTAAAAGTGCCTAAATAATATGCCTTCTAATATTCCAATCGTTTATCAGTCCCATGCATTTCATTTTATATAAACTATATCCCTTTTTACCTTAGATGGTGTTGCATACCATAAACCTATTTTTCATTCAAGAATGGGAGATTGCTAGCATAGACATCACTTACAAGTCTCATACCTTCAGGTATATAAAAGGATAAACTAATCGATCGCTATTATCCTTGATTTAAAAGACCCGTTAGGAGGGACTCTTACTTGTGGGAGCCATAAAAGCCTTTTCAAACTAAATCGTGAAGCCCATATAGTTAAGCTTAGCAACTTCCCTTAGGTTATATGACTCTAAATGTTTGTGATTGCATTATGATTACTATGTGGGCCTATTACATTTAAACTTATTTAAAGTGGCGTCAAGCCTATTGTGTCTGTTATCTGGAATGGGCCCAATCTAATTTCACCTCAAACAAGACTTAAATGTTATAGGTTATTATCTCTATATGCGCTTTAAATATGAGCTCATTGGGCCTAATTAGACCCATAATTGAACCATACATCCCCCGATGATGCTTAAGTAAGCCCACCTAGGAAGAATTGCTAATACCATATGTGTGGGAATAATAAGGTTAAAAGGCTTATTACTTGTGTTTGTCCTTGTACACCTAACATGTATCCTTTTTGTGTTTATACAAACATGCATGATGATGTACTTACTCTATGACATAAACTTCTTACTTTTATAAAAACTCACACCTTGTAAATATACATTGAAGCATACTCTATTCCATACATTTATGTAACAATCTGGTACACATGATTTGAGTAAGTACACTTTACAGTAGCATATGACACACTAACTATGCATTAAAGGTTACCATCCTGTAAAAGTTCATTGACTTCTTAATCATGCATCTTATGATCTTACTCATGCATTAGCTATTCATAACATGTATCCACACACATGTATGCATCATATTTGTTCTTGAGACATCATTCATACCTAAAACATCATACATAAAGCACACATTAGATATCATGCTCATCCTAGATAACTCATACATCATGACTAACCCTTTGTTTTGCAACCACCATTAATCCATCTTCAGCTTACCAAGAAGAGCAACCATGTCTAAAGCTAGTAACAAGGGCCATGCTAACTGAGATCCTTTAAGATATGAAAAAAAAAATGATGGCCACCATAACCAATGCACTATCAAGTATATATGCCCAGTGAGATAAAGGTTAACCTTTTGCTATTGATAATTGTAAGAAAGAAACTACTGATGAAGAAGGCGATTAGGTTTTTGATGAAGAAATACCACTTGATAGGATTCTACAACCTAAGCATGAATAGAATGATCCTATTAAAGAGCTAAATGAAAAACTAGAAGCCATGAGTTATCTAGTGACTAGGGCCAAAGATATTAACCTAGAAGATATCAGCTTGAAGCCTGAACACACCATGCCTTACAAGTTTAAAATGCCAAATTTAAGCAAGTTCAATGGCATTTATAACCCGAGGACTCATTTGAAGCAATATATAGTAGCTATGAGGTTGACCTAACTATCAAAAGCACAAATAGTAAGCTTATTTAGTGTGTCCCTAACTACACAAGCCCTAGATTGGTACCACATTTTGGAAAAGAATGTGAAAGTGAACTGGGAAGATCTGGCCTATGCATTCAATAAGTAATACTCAAATAATGCAACTATCAAGGTAACCCTCAAAGACTTGGAATTGGTATGCCAAAAACCCAATGAATCCTTTTCAGAATTGTCGCCACCCGACCCCGACTGTTCTCTTAGTTAGGCGGGGCCTACACGACGTGGCTGTTAGGATATGGGTGAGTCGCCACTAGCTGATTAGGGTGCAACTAGTCACCGAATGTCCTGGTCTATTTTTCTCGATTCAGGGTATTTCTATCGTGGGGAAGGTATTAGGCACCCCACGCCGATCTTTTTTTTTATATATATGAGGATTATTTTCATTATTAACTATTGATTTTTTTATAGAATGATATAGCTATAAAAGAAAAACTGCTTATATCCTTATTCAATTAATATTGACAATTATGATACTAAGAATTAATACTTATTAATCTTTATCTTGTTTTAAAATAACTATATTCTCGAGCATTTGCAATTATAATATTGAGAATTAATTACGAATTAATTTTTTGATTAGTTTTAAAAAGGTCCAGAAAAGTTTAAATTATTCAAAAATTAACGTGATGCGTCTTATTGGTTTTTTTTTAAAAAAAAGGAAATATTTGAGCTGTCAAAATGAATCAAATATAGGCTTCTAACCAACCTAATTACGAACCTCACTTTTATATGTTTTTTTTTACTTTCTTTGGTTCAAGCAATAAAAATTCGATGATTAGAATCTTTTATTTTTAAATATTAACTTACGCTATAGTGAATAGAATAAGGAGGTCTGTTAATTATGTTTCCTTTTTTAGTATAGCTTATCTTTGAATTAAATGTCATGCCAATTACATTATTATTTGAGAAAAATTGCATTCTTGGTATCATCATTTTTTTTATCTAGCTAATTTGATAATTATTATAAACATATTTTATGATTTCTAATCTACACCATCAGACCAAAAATTAAAATATTTAAAGATTTTTATTCCCTATTATGAAATTAAATGTTTATTTGTTTATTATCAATACAACTTTTTATTTTATTCATTATTTGATTCTTATTATAAGGTGATATATTGAGTCCTTATCTAGCTATCTTTACTTTTATTTAATTCATATTATTCCTATAATAATACTGAGGGTATTTCTCGAAATTTTAGCATCTCTTATTTTAAGAATTATATTACCTAACGAAAGCAAAATTTTAAATATATCCTATAATCGATATTATTTCTTAATTATTTTTTTCTTGTTATATTAATTATTTA